>JADLZK010007067.1:0-255610 GCA_015847255.1 Hyparrhenia diplandra | reverse complement strand
GGATAAAGACTATGATAAATCAAAAATCATGTATCTACTAACTTAATATACCAACTAAACTAAAGTGAGGGGGTAAATAATGTATATGATATGTATGATAATTAATAGCATTTAACCGGGAGAATATTATAATATAGAGTAGATAACTAGGTCAGAGAGGACAACGGGAGAGATCTAGGTTCTGAATACTTCTCTAGTACTTTGGTTCTATGATAACAATTATTCTAATACACTTTGGAGCAACGGTACCGTCCCCGATCCTCGAGATCGGGAAAGGGTGATCGGGAAAGGCCGCCAAAAAGCTCTACTGAAACACCAACCCGACGTGGTGGATTACAAAGACCGACAGTTGTCACCCACAGGGCTACCACAACTAACTGGGTGGATTGGGCGCAACCTCGGGTAACCTATAGCCTAGACACCACGCCTACACTATAAATTACTACTCTAGCTACCTAGCATAACTAGAGCCCTCAATACGAGCGGAGATCCCATGCAATAGTATAATAACTATATCAATAACATGAAAGGCATAAAAAGTACTAGAAAAAGATATATCTAATTATGGCATAAAGTCTAATAGAGTTGAGATACAAAGATATACCGGAGACGCGAAGACTTCTCCGTAACCGCAAGCACGCTCAGCTCTCCCTAACTCTCTACTAGATCTATTCTATTACATTGTAGTTTGTCTAATCTAATCCTCCAGGCGTCGTGCCTCCATCCGATGAAATTGATCTATGAGATGATCCGAGATCGAGGGGTCTAGGGGTCTATATATATGGGTCTTCTTACGTCCCCTTGCCGGCTCAGAGCAATGTGGTACTAATCGGTGTTGGATCTTGATCCATCTCGCTTCTACCGACGCAGCTTCTCGGATCAAACCGGCCATTAAACAACCGCTTAGGATTGCTGCCTCTAGCAGGCTAAGCGGGAGGAAGGTTCCTCGAGACCGCGCTCGCGCGGGCTCAAGCAGCAGGCCGCATCGGCATTATTGAGCACCGCCCGAGTGTGCTCTCGTCCCGCCGCGGGCGCCGCGCTCTCCTCGAGTCTTCTAGATGATGTTTTCTTTTCGCGTCGTGTTTGGTCCACGCCGCGATTTCTCAATCCCGTGCCTGCTAGAGTCTTTCGAGTTGATTGGCGCTGCGCCGCGAAAGTCGCATGCGCTCGCTGTAATGCACTCGGGTGTTTTCCCTCGCTTAGTCCTCGCACTCACAACTTTACCAAAACCGTGGAAATATGTGCTAGTGACACCCTATTCTAGGTTGTTATTATGATTTATACCCTTCTCTCTTCGTGTTTATTTGATTAATAAATTTATACGATAACAGGTGTCAACAAACTCCCAAGTTACCCTTTGCAGTCCCTAGCAAAGCTATATGCTATGTAGGATCAGGAGTTGCTACTACGCTTTCATACCCTATACCGGTGGTTTATCGTAAATAAATTCTCCTGAACTCATTGCTCTCTTACCTTTTTACCATGGGGCGTAGCCTTTTATAAACCTTAAGCAATTAAAAGACGTAACAATCAAGTCAAGTACCATGTCTCAAGTTCTTTGATCAACTATTATCCTGGGTTTTGCAACATTTTTCAAAAGAAACTCGTAGATCCTATGTATGACCCTCTTAAGTAGATGGTGGTAGTGGAGTTACACATGTGGTAGGACATACATAGTGGGATGATAGTGGTGAAGTGGATGAGGATGAAAGGTAGTAAATAGCCCTAGCCTTTTTTTTTTTCTCAAGCATCTTGACTATATCTCTTCTAAAATTGCTAAGAACCCTCGGCTGTCCATTCTTGGAGGTGGGCTTGCCCCTGACTTGTGTCCATTTTTCTCTCCTAGAGATGGGGCCCTACTCACCCTGACACATGTCCTTTATTCATCTCTTAAATATATTTTTATTATTGAGGAGGTAGGCCCCCTTCGCACTAGTATGACTTTTTGTCCGTTACTCTCCTCTCGGGCCTCACTTTTCTCTCTAAAAATATTTATTTTTCTTTTCTTTCTTTCTTTTTTTTTTTTTTGAATGTAGCCCAGCCTCTCTTTTGGCATAAACACTCGAGAGAGACATATCCAAAGATTGCAAGAGTTTATTTTTATTATGGCTAACTACCGATGGATTATGGGGAAGCTTACTTCCGTGTTAGAAGGAAAATATTTGGTGGAGTGGGATGATCTTTGATGCTAAAGATAAACTCTTAAGGGTCATAGCTAGGAACTCATCATGTAATATTTTGTAATTTTCAAAAGATAAAAACCAGAATCAAGTATCTCTAGGAATATGATAAATGTAAGAGCTCAACTTTTCATGTATTACTCTTATCCTTCAACGCCTAGACTCGATTAAGCATGTGCTTCCCTCCCTATGTGTGTAGGATTTTAGAGCAAATTAAGCATTTAAAGCTTCAGAGAATCTAAGTCCTAATTGTAAGTACTTTAAAAGAGGAATTCATGGCGAGCAACTATTCATCATTTCCATAAGGATCATCTTCAGCGCTTAATTTTATTCTAACAAGCATAAGCACACTTATCTATTTATTTATTTATAGCAAAACATAAAGATTAAACTATATATATAACTTAAACTTTTATTTAGTTTTCTATAGTTATGCATCTTTTTATATCTTTTAACAAACATACCAAACTAGTAGTAAATAAGGTAAAGGATAAGATTACTTACCCGGATAATGGGGGTTGCACTCCCCAGCCGGATCTTGACAAATTTTTAGAGATGTAGACGGAGGTAGACTGTGGTGGTGTGGTAGGTTCATGCTAAATCGCACACCGATGATTCTTTCCCGCGAGATATTAGTGGACGATAACCGAAGGATTGCAACTATTTGAAGAACATGTTGTTGTTCAAAGGTTGATATAAACTCATCTATGCTAACAAAAGATGGTCCTTTGATTACTTTTTGTAGCACATATATTGTTTATCATGTTTTTTTTTTTTTTTTAATAAATTATGTTCTTAGCCGCACTCTAGCATGGATCAAGGCAAATGTAACTTTTAGCAAAAGACAAAATAAATGATGTGATACTTACGCATCTTTCTTCTATGAGGAACGATCCGGTCTTCCTTCGCAGAGTTGTTGGAGTTCATCATACGCCTTGCCTCACCTTCTATTGTGAGTTCATCTCTTGACTTACCCGCATTGAATATGATAGTTTTCTCGCAAGGGTTAGTCAAAATAATCAAGTATCTACTAGAGCATACTTGGTTCAAAAAATCAAATCTTAGACACCACGCCTAATTTGATTTAGAAAGCAATTTAACTAGCATTAAAAAAGCCTTTGAAAGCACGATCAACACTCCTAAACTAGGCACCATGCTTTATTTTAAGAGATGTATGAAAAATATCAAAACTAGAGCACCATGTATAGCAAACCCATAAACTTGGCATGAAAGCATCATAGAGATTTACTTAAATAGAGATGAAAAGAGCATGATCATGGCAGAATAATATTTATTATTATTTTTATTTTATTTTTATATGCAAATATTACATGATTGGGTGATTGCAAGGAGTTAAACATGCAATGGATTTACTAAGAGAAACATAAACTAGGTGGAGAATGTATGAATTATTTAAGGGAAAACATGCAATGGAATGCAACAATTGAAAAGATAACTACTCATAAATTAAAGTTCATGAGCAAGACTTTCTCACCTTTGATCATACTTTACCTTCGCTCACAAGATGGAGTTTATGAGTTGTGCAAATTCCGCTCGTCATTACTTGAGATGTGATTTGAATTCTTGTGACGGTGACCTTTTCTTCAATCTACACTTAGTTAGAATAATATATATATATATAAATGTACCTAAGAGATGGCAGGGCTCCAAAGTGGTTGATGGATCTTGATGTTCAAACACCTCGTTTCTCCTTGTGGAAGCTTGCCAAAGGTCACGACGGGTATCAAATGTCCCGTCTATTCCACACTCAATGCAACAAGGGTAATCCTACTAAAGCTAGTTAATACACTAAATTAGCAGATATCAAGATCATTATCAGAATCTTTACGCCAATTGCTTCCCCAACGGGCGCCAAAAGCTTGTTGGTATTTATTAAGTGCAAAAAGAATATAAAGGGTTCTCAAGTAGTTTATAATATATATACCATTGTAGCTTTTTACCCGAGTATTCCGCAGTATCGTTATTCATATTTTCCACAGGGAAGCAAGGATAAAGACTATGATAAATCAAAATCATGTATCTACTAACTTAATATACCAACTAAACTAAAGTGAGGGGTAAATAATGTATATGATATGTATGATAATTAATAGCATTTAACCAGAGAATATTATAATATAGAGTAGATAACTAGGTCGAGAGGACAACGGGAGAGATCTAGGTTCCCGAATACTTCTAGTACTTGGTTCTATGATAACAATTATTCTAATACACTTTGGAGCAACGGTACCGTCCCCGATCCTCGAAAAGACTGAAAGGGTGATCGAAAGGCCGCCAAAAGCTCTACGAAACACCAACCCGAACGTGGTGGATTACAAAGACCGACAGGTCAAGCCACCCCCGGGGCTACCACAACTAACCGTGGGATTGGGCGCAACTCAAAACCTATAGCCTAGACACCACGCCTACACTATAAATTACTACTCTAGCTACCTAGCATAACTAGAGCCCTCAATACGAGCTGGAGATCCCATGCAATAGTATAATAACTATATCAATAACATGAAAGGCATAAAAGTACTAGAAAAGATATATCTAATTATGGCATAAAGTCTAATAGAGTTGAGATACAAAGATATACCGAACGCTGAAGACTTCTTCCGTAACTCGGAACACGCCCGCCTCCCTAACTCTACTAGATCTATTCTATTACATTGTAGCCGCCTACCCTAATCCTCCAAAGCCGTGCTCCATCCGATGAAATTGATCTATGAGATGATCCGAGATCGAGGGGTCTAGGGTCTATATATATGGGTCTTCTTCGTCCCTTCAGCCAAGCAGTAATGTGGTACTAACTCGGTGTTGGATCTTGATCCATCTCGTGCTTCTACCGACGCCCCTCGATCAAACCGCCATTAAACAACCGGGTTTAGATTTCGCGCCTTAGAGGCGGTGGAGGAAGGTTCCTGAGACCGGGCTTTAGCGTGGGTCAGCAGCAGGCCGATCGGCCCCATTATTACCGATCGCCTGAGGGAGTTCCCTCCGGGTCCCGCCGTGCGCCGTGGGCTTCCGAGTCTTCTAGATGATGTTTTCTTCGCGTCAAGTTTGGTCCACGCCGGGATTAACCCGGAGCCTTCTAGAGTCTTTCTCGAGTTGGATTGCGCTGCGTCGTGTAGTCGCACGGGCCGCGAATTCTCGTGTTTTCCTCGCTTAGTCCCCGCAATTCAACTTTACCAAAACTGGTGGAAATATGTTAGTGACACCCTATTCTAGGTTGTTATTATGATTTATACCCCCTTTCTCATGTTTATTTGATTAATAAATTTATACGATAACAGGTGTCAACACCTCGCATTTGCATCGCCGTGGGGCTTGAGTACCCGCCACGCTCACCACCACCACCACCAGTTCCATGGTCGCGACATGCATGGTGACCTCGACCGCACCGGTCATCGCATCCACATCGAGGTGGGACGGTGTCCTCCATGAGGGCGCCGCCGCGCCATTGTCGCCCCTCCATGAGGGCCCCGCCCCGCCTCGCCGGGATGTGCGACCATGCCGCCGCCCGCCCCGCCCTCCGCCGCCGCCGCCGCACGCCTCGGGCCCGTCCGCCGGGCCGGGGCCGCCGCACAGCCTGGCCCTCCTCCCGCCCGCGCGTGCTCGCCCCATGCGGGCCCCCGACGCCGCACTTGCCCCCGCCGTGCGCCCGATGTTGACGTAGTTATTGTCAACTTTTTACTATGAATTAATAGAACATTTGAGGACAAAACAAATAAAAGATAAGGTTCATACTAATAACTTCCATGTTTTGTATACACAGTTTTACAGATAAGTCCTGAAAACCTTGAAAATCGTGAGAAAAAGAGGAGAATTCAAGACACCGGGCAAAGGGACAAACTGGGTGATTAGAGTAAATTCCAGGGGTCTAAATAAGAAGAGAAGACGCAAAGCCGGGGCCCACACCCTTCCGTGTAGGGCCCCCACACACCACCGCCGGTGCCACCACCATCATCGCCGCCACCGCTACTACATCCCCGGCCGCTTCGAGCTTCTCTAGGACTTCCTACTCGAGGGAGGGCGCACCACCGCATGGCGTGGTAGTGGGATTCCACCTTCCCAACCGTCCAAGAGAAGACCAGGGCATTCCCTGCCGCGCCGCCACCTCCTCCCCTCCGAGTCCAACCCGTCGCCTTATTAGGAAATAAATAAATATTGCTTGTAAAAGGTATTCGAATCATATAAGGAAACCTTATAGAGAGATTGCTTAGATTAAAAGTCCCACTAGCCGGGCTATATATAGCAGAGGCATGTAATCTCTTTTAGGGATAAGCAAAGCAATAAAATAGTTCCTATCTATCTAGCTCCACTCCACCGCCACCGCCCACCCACCCCGCATGCCCGGCCGCCACACACCGCCGCCGCCGTGCCACCACCATCACCGCCGCCACCGCTGGCCCCCTCCCCCCACCATGGCCCCTCCTCTCCTCGCCGGGCCGCCCGTGCCGCCGGCCACCGCCATCATTGAAACTACAGCCCCTACGCCACCTTCCACTCCAACGGTCAACGATCACGTGTCAATTTCAGCCCAATCTAGCCGGTTCTAACAACTGGTATCCGAGACCGTAACGATTTCACCACCCATGGCTTCCGAGATGACCGAAGTTCACCATGACGCCGGGAAGGCCGCCGGCCGACGACAATCGCGCCAAGATCGCCAAATAAGCTTCGACGATCGAGACGCGCCTACGCCGCATGGAGTACGCCCGCATGGCCCTCGAGGAGTTCACCACGCCGGACGACCACGCCGGAGGGGCAGCCCGGGGCAGCAGCCGCCGCCGGTACGTGCCCGCCCCGTCCCAGCGCAGCCCCGTCCGCCGCCTCCCTACCGCCACCTCCATCGACGGCCCGACCCCGCCATCCTCCGGCTCGAGGAGGATGATGACGCGTTGTAATACCACGCGCACCGTCATCATCGACATCATCTTCTACGACACCGCAGCATGTGACAGAGCCGACCAATTTATAAGAAATCAAGTATAATTCGCAATTACCGGCAATCGCAAATACACTTGAGTCCATATAAACTCGTATTCCGTAAATCTCGTAGTGATTTCAAACTCATCAACAATACAACCAAGATCTTTGAGCTCGGTAGTTCCAACCGCTGTATCTCAAACCAAATTCAATATATATTAATCGAGTGCGATGTACACATTTATTTCAAAGGTAATTCGTGAGTGCGGAAGCAATAGTTTTTTTAAAACAAAATAGCCGTACAAATGAAATCAAAATAAAAATAGTATAGTGCCAACATAATGTCACCCCTCGTAATAAGCATGAGACAAAAAGGAATATGGAGACCTGCCATGCCCTAGGCATTATTCTTCAACCACAAAGACATCACAAATCGGATCAAACCATGCTAGACGGAGTCACCGCAAACATCGTGAATTAACCCGCGAGTACTCAATTGTACCCGCAAGACTTACTCGCCTTAAACCAGAAAATAAGGAAAAGACTCCAAGGATTATGCTTGGCTTTATCTCGAGCTGGCCGACTCACATTTACTTTAAATAAGGTTGATTAGTGCACCTACACATACTACTCAAAGTTCTTCCAAGTTAAAAGGTTATTATTACTTACATAACCATAAGTCCCGTATAGTCAAGATTAAAGACATATGCTCAAATATATATAAATAATAGTATAAGTAACTTGATCGACATTTTAACATCGCCAGAAGATGAATAAGAATATCCATTACCGTGATATTAAACTACGATGCCGCTGAAGCATCCCGGTTCTCACCGCCCAGAGAGAGATGGCGATTCGAATCGATTGCAAACCAAATTGGGCGAATACCCTATCATAAACCAGTGTCTACTTAATTATGGCGCACCCAATCACTCCCGTGACGTTAGGGACGTAAAGTCTCGCACTGCCGCAACCCCTCCTCTCGAGCCACCAAGTGAGCAGGCAACGAAATGACGTTGCGGCGCCTCTTGCGCCCGACAAACCCCAACCGACCACGCTTAGGAGGGACGTTAAGCATGCCAAGTACCGCCCCTAACATTCCTACGAGCTTCGTGGCTCACGCACCCGGGCGATGAGCCTACTATATGAACAGTACGCTCAACTTCCGACCGCCTTCCGACAAAGGGTAAGTCCTTAGCTGATCGATGGAAGACCACAATATCCATCCGATCACACATGTTTTATTATTCATGTTCTTAGTAAAGAAAGCCTTTTGTTAGTCACCCATGTGACTAACCACAAACATCCTCTCGACCGAAATCACCGCTTCAACGCAATCATTATAACTCGAGCATTTATTTAACCTAGACTCCTACATAGGATAGGGCAACAACTTTAGCAAGGATATCTATGCATCAATGATTTCAACCACTTCCTACACGTAATGCAAAGATTCATAAAAGGACTCAACAAATTAATTGAGAAAGCATAGGAAAGTTCAAAGATGCACCGGGCTTGCCTTCGAAAAGTAGCGTGAAGGAGTTAGAGTCTTCTCGAAAGTTTGAGTCACGGTCCTCCTTTCTCCTGTGGGGTCTTTTGATGCACTCCGAGATGATGAAGGTTGACCTCCCTCCCTTGATCTCCTCCCTAACTAACTCCTCCGATCCTCGATATGATGCATGCATATGCACGACCATTAATACATATGCACGTAAACATGCTTAAATATAAATGAGGTAGAATGATGGATGAATGCATTATGATGCACAATACTAGTAAGTGTATATCTCTTCCGCAAAAGCATGAATGTAACTACGCAAGAGACACAAATAAACTACATCAAGCAAACACCCTATTTCACTACTACCCTGAAAATGGCAGCAAGACATGCTGATACTAAAACAGTCACACAGGGAGTTCTATAACTCCAAATGCAGCAAACAAATACTCTATGGAAAGATAAGGAAATTTTCTACAAAACATTTCATATCACCCTGACCTGATTCTGTCATCTTCAGCCTCGAAAACATAGAAAACAGAGACTCTGTTTTCAGCCTAACAAGCAGCATTAAACTCCTATAACTTGCAAACTATTCATGCAACCTTTACCAAAACTTATCAGCAAGCAAACCAGGTTATAAACTACTAAATAAAACCTACTGGTAAAGCCAAAGGATAAATTAAAGCACATAAAAATGATATGCCCTAGCAATCACTACATATGCACACTATAAATCATATAAATGCTAGAATAAAAATCTGCCAAACTGCTAAGCTTATCAAACTAAAACTAACCAACAGATCCTATTCATGCTAAGAACATACAATAAAATTACCAATACACATCACCCCACTATAAACATGTAATTCTAGGCATTTTCTATGCAACATAAATATGATAAATATGCAAACACCTTAGAAAATTCCACAAAAATTACCGGAGCATCTTACTATCCTAAAAAACAGCTACCATAAACATTTCATGGCAAGATCATGCACATACAGTCCTATACAAAAATGACAAACTAGCACTAAATCTATGCATATCTAATTTTTTGATGCATGATAAAAATAGTGGTTCCTATATGAAATGTTCATGTTTTTGGATGTAGAGTACAGGAAAAAATATCATACATGCTATGTTCTGTGATGAAAGTGTGATTTTTGATTTATGTGCTATTTACCATGCTTTCTTAGGAAATTCATAGAAAAATAATTACTAAGGTTTTTGCCATGATAATTTTTGTACATGCTTTTGTCATCAAGTATGAAGCATTTCATATTCATGGTTAGGCAGTTTCATGCTTTTCATAGTACAAAGGGCTTAATAAGATTGATAGAATACTCATACCAACAAGTTGTAACTAATCGCTTTTTCGAAGCCCATCTCTAAAAACTCCAAAGTTAAGCGTGCTTGGCCTGGAGCGATGGGTGACCGACCGCAGTAAAAGTCCCGGTGCGCATGAGTGAGGACAAAGTGCGCAGAAAAGACTAGTGTTGGTCCGTGTGGGCAGTCTGATCCTTAGAGAGTCGGCCGATGTAAGCGGGCGACCGGCCTCGAGGAGGACGCCCCGCCTCCCAAAGGCCACCCGCGGTGCCCCGGGCCGCGCCACCGCAAGGCGCCCTGGGCCGTGGTGCCACCCACGGCACCTCGACCCAAGGTCACCGGACCTCACCCCCTCTCTACGTGACACGCCCGAGGTACGTGAGTACGACGGCAATGACAACCCCGACCTGGGATACGGAAGATGGAGCTGTTGTTCGAGCTCAAGGAAGACATTGACTCCCCGACAACTATGTCCCAAATATCGCGCCTTCCACCTCACAGTCCGGCTGTAGTCCGTTCCTCGTTGTCCCGCAGGAGGTCACCGCTCGAGGGACGCGAGATTCACCCAGCACCGCAACGTGACTGACCCCCACCCACCCACCCATCATCCTGACACTATGGGGAGACAGCGCCGCCCTCGTGAAGGCAAGTCGATGACTACATCTCCGCCTTCGAGCTATGCACTACATGGATCTTGAAGGACGGCGCCACCGTGTCGCCTCTTCGTCGGAGGCCTACGTGACATGCTTAGCCTGGACATGCTCGAGTGGTTCGAGCCTTCGCTCGATGGAGGAGGGGTCATCGACCTGCGCCCGCCCGTTATGACGGCGACAAGCCGGTCGATGACACCGACTAATTCGACCACCTCGACCCGCCGACATCGTGGCCGATATTGGGCAGGGGCCTTGGTTGGACGCATACCAGGCGGCTGACGTCTTCCTTGCTGCGATAGCGACATCGGTGATCGACGCGGCAAAATCGACATGATCACCGAGCTGCACCTAGCCACGACGACCAACAAAGAGCGGGATCATCGCCAACGCCATCGAAGTTGCGCAACGAAGCGCACTAGAGTGGAGCCTCCACTATGGCATCGTGGAGGTACTTCCACAGCTACTACATCCCCTCGTTGCCCGAGCTTCTCCAGACTTCCTACTGAGGGAGGGCACCCCACTCGCATGGTGTGTAGCAAAGGGGCTTCCACCTTCCCAATCATCCAAGAGAAGACCAAGTGCCCCAGCCAGCTGCTTCTTCCTACTACGCGCCGCCGCATTTATTGTGGTCGCGACGGCGCCACCGCCCTTCCCTTCGACAACAACAACGACGACGCTTTCTTCCGCATCGACAACGCCACCGGCTTAAGGGCACCATTGACAGAGAGCGCGATCGGGCCGCCAGTCCAGACGCATAGCGACCTCCTCTACGGCCGCCTCCTCGACTTCACCTCCCGCCTCCCATGTCGCTCGACATGTCTACTGCAGGCAGCTGCCGCCTCCTCGACTTCACCTCATCGCCTCCCATCGCCGCCGACATGTCTACTACTGAGCGGCTCCACGCGAGGTCAGCGTGCCGGCGACCTACGCCTACACGACTCCTCCTCCGAGCCACGCGGATGCTCGAGCTATCGGGCACCCTCAGGCCGCGCCTCCATCATGCGCGCGTGCATGGGTGGAGAGCGCCCCTTCATGCGGCCCCGGCGAGCTACAAGTTCAGCATCTACTTTGGCGACCTTCACACTCGACTTCTCCTTCTCCGACAACGACGCCCGGCATTCGCGACCCACAATGACAAGTCGGGTCCTCTCATCTTCTATTTCGGGCCAGGCGTCATCACTTCCCCGATAGGCATCCCTTCGCCACAACTCGTGGGTTGGGCGTCACGCGATGGAAGCGCCGCCTGCGTCGAACGATGGGGAAATGTCATGACCCTAGAATTGGGCCAACCAAGGACAGGCTAAAGGGGCGGCGCGGCGCGGCCGCCCACCAAGGGCGCGGAGGGCGCCAAGGGCCCGGCGGCCCCCCGCCGCCACCCTCCTTCCCCTCCGTGTCCAACTCGTCGCCAAGTTAGGATTATCTTAGGCTTTTGGTGTGTAAAGGGAATATTCCAATCTATAAGAAGGCCCTTATTAGGAAATAAATAAATATTGCTTGTAAAAGGTATTCCAACCATATAAGGAAACCTTATAGAGAGATTGCTTAGATTACAAGTCTCACTAGCCGGCTATATAAGCAGAGGCATGTAATCTCTTTGGGGATAAACAAGCAATAAAATAGTTCCTATCTATCTCGCTCTAGCTCAACAGCCGCCGCCGCCTCCACCCGAGCCCCGTGCACGCCGCCGCAGCCGCCACCACACCACCACCAACGGGGCGCCACCACCATCGCCGCCTCCTCCCCCTCCTACCCCACGCCCCTGCGCCTCCTCGCTGCAGCCCGCGCCCGCCGCGGTCGCCGCCCGTCATCGAAACTGCAGCTCCCTATGCCACCTTCTTCGCTCCAACGGTCGACGATCACGCGTCAATTCCGCCCAATCTAGCGGTCTCGACACGAGTGAATGACAAGTGGGTCATGTTCGTTAGTGTCAGCTAAAATAAATTTGGGGGGGCTTGAGTTTAGGTGCTTGTTGTTGGAGTGGAAGAAAAAAATGGATCAATAAAAATAGAGTGTAACACCCAAATTAAAAAGTAGGGGCTCTGGGGAGTTGCTCTTACGCTCGAGTTGCTCTAACGAGGACCCCGCCCAACCGATCAGCGGTCGACGTTCCGCATGCGGACTCGATACGATGAGGAGGAAATATATAATTTTGGTATTCGGATCGGAGCCGAGCGATCGGCACCTTATTTTCTGCGCTTCCCATCAAGAATCCCGCGCCGGCGTTCCTTCATGCAAGCGACGAGGAAGCGGCACCTTATTTTCTGCGCTTCCCAATCGACCCGTGCCGGCGCTCCTTCCTGTAAGCGACGAGGAACCAGAACCCACTGCTCCAGCCGCCGACGCTCGCCAGGCCCATGACTTCCCCGCCGCCACCTGTTCGGTGAGCTGTAAAACCCCTCCTCCGATGGATGGCTTCTGATTTCTACAACGTGTTTCTGACATCTCGTGCTGCCAGTGTTACTTGGGTGCCTAAACCCCAACCCCAACCGGAATCGCCGGAATCAGGACTAGAATCTGATTTTGAATTGGACAGGTACGTGAGCAGGCGACAGCATCCTCTCTAAACTTGATTTCTACTAAACTATCATTATTATTCAGTTTTTTTGCTTCTACTTTTGTTTTCGTTAATACTAAACGCTTTCAGCGTTGCCATCTCCCTCAACCACAGCCCCCTCATCTCACTAAGCTGGAGTATGAAGAATTTGACGCTACCCTATGTCTCCGTCCGCATCTCCGCCATCTCCGCCGGGTGGTACACCACCTCCATCGCCACTACCATCCATTGACATTGGGCCCGCAGTGGAAGCTGAATATCTCTTCTCACCTTTTGTATGCTCACATCAAGATTATTCTATTATTATCTATTATCCAACACATGCACCAGCATGACTAATGAGGTCACTCATATTACAGAGGATTAGAAAAAAAATTATAAATGGTTTTTCATAAATATTACAAAGAGTTTTTGTCTTCCACTAGAGTTCTGTGAATAATATTACTTTTTCCTGCCTTTTACTAAACTTGAAAATTGTAATCTATTTCTTTTTTTTTTTTTGAAAGGTAAAAAATTGCAATCTAGTTCCAACTAAAGGATTGGTCATAATGAATTCAAGCCAAAATAACTTTTGTTGTGTCTTAGCTTTTGCCTTGTCAACTGATTTGTTCAAAGGACAAGATCGCTATGCATGACCTTATCACATTAAACAGCTTATTCTCTTTCAGCAATTCTCTTGTGTATGAAAAAAATTAAAACCGCACACAATATTTCATTCACTTTTTTTTTTTGAAGATGAATATTTCATTCTATACAGGTCGCCGACATTTTGTTCCGATACTGAGGACTACCATTCCTCAGATGACCAGGAGGACACTATGTATAAGGAGGCAGGAAATCAGCGCCAGTCTGATGAACTTGCAGTTAGTGCCCTGGAGCATTACAACAAGGACGAAAATAACAAGGTAAAATATTCATTGTAGTTTTTCATGAATAGTAGTCTTCCATCCCAAATATAAGTCGCTTGATTTTTTTTTGCTCCAAGTTTGACCATTCGCCTTATTCAAAAAAAATTTGCGTAAATATTGTCAAATTTAAGTCATTCTTTAAGAACTTATACTAATAAATAAAGCCTTACACAAATTTTAAAAATAAGACGAGTGGTCAAACTTGTTGTCAAAAAAGTCAAAACGACTTATAATTTAGGATGAAGGGAGTAACATCTACAAGCTATTGGTTTAACACTGGAAAATAGCAACTGGAAGGCAATAGGGATGTGAAAGTGGTCGGTGTGGGGGCAGGCTAGCCTATATGCCAATAAGTGCCAATGGTTTATATCAGTAGCTTACCACTTGAGTTCATTGCCAATTATAAGTGCCAATGGTTTATATCAGTGACTTTGATAGTTTGTTCTTATCTTGACTAAGTTAAATATTTGTTAGTAATCTAAATTATGCCCATTTTTAATTGCAGTAAAGTAAAGTTATGCAAGGAACAAACTAATTAAGCAGTCCACTTTTGCACGAATTTAGACATGTCGCATAATTTATTGCGGTGCCTAACAATAGGCATTTTAGTTAAATTTTGGTCCAAACTGTTTGTCAATAAATCAATGACCCAAATTTGTCAAGCATTGGTGGACTCATTTTGTGTCATATTAAATGATTAATATTTCTTGATAATGTATAAAACTATTATGAACTATATGAAACCTGAACCTTTTATCTTAAACCTAAAGTCAATTTGAGACCATGGAAGATACAGTTTACAAACAGTTCTACTTTTGATTAATGTATCATCAACAAAAGTTGATCATGCATAATCTATATTGTTGATATAATATGCATGTACTCATAAATATTTTTTCTGCTAACCTTTTTCTGATATAATATAAAAATATATCTGAATGTATGAAATTATGAAATCACTTCTAGAAAAATCTCTACATATGATTTTATGTTACCAAACCAAATGTTTTGAAAACTAATGATAGTTGAAGTTCCAAATGTTGGCTATATACTGATCAAAGTATGATGAAGTTTGTGGCCAGAGGTAGTAATTTATAAGTTATTGTTATTCTTTTACTTTTTGTTAAATTGTTGTATGAATTACCTTTTATCTATTACAATAATATAAGTTATTGTTGATATTCTTGTACATTTTTGTTAAATTGTTGTAATTGATTATGCACTCTTCAATATTTGTTTTTGTTTTCAACATTTAGGTTAAATATGAGTTGATTAGTGCTATCACAAGTTGTGGGAATACTGGATACGAAGGGCTGCTATGGTCATGTGAATTTTACAGCAAAAGGAAACCTGAAAGATTCAAAAGCGGAGCTTTTCTTTGCAGAGTTGAGATGTAGCTACGATACCTGGGTATCAACTTGTGTCCTTTCTCTGATGGATGAAAACAATTGGTTTGTTCTAATAAACCCATAAGTCAATTTATTATTTCCTTCCAATTGTAATTTCAAGTTATTATTTATAATGTTTCTCGTTCTTTTTCAGATGGACTTCGTGGGAGTAAATATGATAACTATAAGAACGGTTGTTTTGTCGATGCTAAGCATTGCTATGCTTGTGGGCATGGATTGAAACACCCCAAAGAACGGTGCATTATATGAGATTGGTCATATTGCTGATAGCGCTTTCTATCATTTATAATGTAATTTAATTAGCTAGGCGGTAGTATTATAGGTGGATTTATTGCCATTAAATTAAGCGCCCAAATTAAAGGACAAGTATAAAAGTAAGTAATATATGATTTTGATGACATGGCCTCGGGAGGAAGACATACACAATTGTTTGTCTATCAGCGCTACCACTAGCTAATTTTATGACTAATGTCACATGAATGTTTACTAAGGCCTCGTTTAGATGGCAAAATATTTGCCAAAAACTTACAGGTTTTAGACTCTCTATCACATCACATTAAATACACCAAAAGATATACTCCTCCGGGTTGGTATTAGAAGTCGCTTTGGACAAGGTTTGAGTCAAACATTTGGAATATAAATCATTAATAACTTTTAAGTTGTTGAGTTTGTAAATGTGAAAATTGTATGAATAGATTTGTGTTAAAAATACTTTGATAAAAGTATACATATATCACATTTACATAAATATTTTTGTAATAACAAGTGGTCAAAGTTGTGTTTTGGAGACCGTGTCGCTGTCCTAAACGACTTCTAATACCAACCCTGAGGAGTATGCTCGAGCAAGAAATATATGTAAAAAAATAACTAATCACACGCTTATGTTGTACATCACGAGACGAATCTTTTGAGCCTAATTAATCCATAATTGGATAATATTTACCAAACACAAACGAAAGTACTATATGAGTGCTATAGGAGTTGGAAATGCTGTTTTTTGCTACTTTTTAGCCAACTAAAAGTGGCCTAACTTCGTGTCATATGTCCACAACCAATGCTTATTCGTGCATACATGGGCCCACAACCGATGGCCACGTTATAGGCTAGCCTCTCGGACCAGACTTTTAGTTCATACTTTTATGAACCCTTTTGTTAGTTGCACTTATCAACCTAAGGAGATTCAGTGTCAAAAAAATAAACCTAAGGAGATTAAAAAGGGATTGGAGCATCTCCGTGGGGCTCCACTTGGGACCCTACTCTAAATTTTAGGTTTTAGATAAAAACTTAACTCCATTACAGCCCTTAAACAAGATCCTATTTTTTCATGTCTCCTCAAATTATAGTTTTAACCCCGGATCTAGAATCCCCCCCATCCCCTCAATTATGAGTCCCACACCGACTTTTTCTCTCTCCTCCCATGACACAAGCCCGTGCTACCTCGCCGCCGCCACACAAGCACCCGGCGTGCCGACCGGCAGCCTCCACCCGCCAAGTCGCCACCGGGCGCATCCCCGCCGGCCGACCGAGGAAGGGGAAGGGGAAGGGGAAGGGTTGCGAGAACCCACCCCTCTACCCTCCGCCGTCGAGGCGCCGGCGAAGTTGGTCCCGATGATGCTGTTCCGCGCAGCGGAGCGACCAACCCGACGCGGTAGCCGCGACTTCCCTCAAGGCTGCCTCCGACGGTAATTCGCCCCGCCGCGGGCTCCCGACTACCAGCGTGGCCGCTCGGGCGACGGCCCCTACCCCCAAATAGGGTGGCTCGGCCCTAGCGGGCGACGTGACACAAGCTCCCGCGAATGAGTTCCCTCGGTGGAGAAGGTGCAATGGGCTTTTTTTTCAGATAGGTGGGTCCCCTTGGAGTTAGGGTTCTAGTTCTTCTAGTGGAGTTGCATGTCAATTTTTGGGCCTCTATTTTTGTTAGCTTGGCATGCAAATAAAAATTCTCGGTGACCCAATTTGTGCCCCCTCCCCATTGGAGATGCTTTTAGGAATTTATCCAAGTCAAAATCCTCATCGCCCCTCCAATTTTTGTTTAGATGTCGAAAAGTGAAGCTGAAAAAGCATCAGAAGCATTTTTTTTTTTTTTTCGTATTTTGGTAATTATTATCCTACCATGAGTTAATCAAGGTTCAAAAAGATTCGCTCTCAAGTAAGTAGCAAAGTATATCCAAACTATGCAATTAGTTATTTTGTTTACTTAAATTTAATGCGCCACGCATAATGCTTAAAAAGATTCGATGTAACGGAAAATCTTGAAAACTTTTAGGAACTTCACGTGAACTAAACACAACCAAAGAAGCATAAATCAGCAGATCCATCCAGCTAGCTAGCTGCTAGCCGGCTAGCTACTGTGAAGTCGCGTTGCATTTGCACGGGTTACTCGATGACGTAAGCTTCAAGAGTTGAGAAATGCCTTGGCCCAAAATGGCGGAGTTTGCTAATTTAAATTCAGCCAAAAAGGACCCTCCAAAAGTTGCACGCAGAGGCGAGCTCCATTAATAGACGCAGGCCAGCTTAAGCAGACGCCATCCAGCCGTCCATCCGCGACCTGAGCCAATCTCCAGCCGTCCAGACGGCGCCGCGGCGGTTTGCCTCCGCCTCCACCACCACGCACGCTTTATTACCTCCCCGGTCGGTCCCCCTCTTCCCGGCTGCTCGTCCTCCTTCCCGACGAAGTAATCGGCCGGGCCCGACGCGCCGCCGTCGCCCAACCCAGCTCGCCTCCCCGTCCGGCCGTCCGCCACCCCGCCGTAATGTCAAGGTACTCCCGTATAGCTTCCCTGCCTGCCGGCTAGCTTGCGCGCGTTAGTTCTCTTCCGGGTGCCGCCTCTCGGCGTCGCATTTGGTCGTCTTGGTTTCGTCGCCTTTGCTTTATTGAGGATGAGATGTGGCCTCGCCTGGCCTGGCCTCAAGGGCATTCGGCATATTAATCATGCATCGAGCTACCTGCTTGCTTGGACTTTAGCTGAAATTAGGGTGTGAAATGAGCTCGGATTTTGTCACGCCCTGAACGCTCGATCTTATCAGCCAGGCTTTTCAGCCATTGGAACAGTGTTTTCTCTCACGGAATCAGCCAAAATCAGTAAGAAGACATTATATTATCCACGGCACACACACACTTCACAAGCTGTTCCTGTTCCATTTCTCCATCTCGTGTCTGGCCCTGGCCGGTAAAAAATAGTTTGTGCCTTTTAGTAGAAATTTTATTGAAAGTGATTTTTCACATCAGGCACGCATTACTGGAAAAGAATTTGTGAAGTTTGGTGCACATGCAAATTCAAATTAGGACCCTCTGACATGACCATGATTACCTGCGTTGTGAAAATTGATATTGCATAATAACAAGTGTCTGTATGTTTTTGGCTGTATAGTATGTTCGTGTATGTCCGAGTTCTCCAAGTTCAATTTTAAATTTAGGAAAACTGTGACCTCTCCTGCTTATTTGAATGAGTTTGCATAGGCCACCATGCCTTTCATTTCGAAAGTCACGAGTCCTGACTCCGGCTTTGTTCATGCCAATTTGCACTGATATTCCATTGTGCATTTAACAGGTCCTGCGAATCACGAAAAATGAATTGGGGTTTTCAGTTGAATCCATATGCTGCTCCTTTCGTTCCTTCCTCCATGACTGGATTTGCAGCAGAGGGCTCAATCAAAGGACTGACTCGAGAGCAACAAGACTGGTAGAACTGATGAAAACAATGAGACTACTCCTGACACGTCTGCCGAGTACCATCTCCCGGACTCGCTTTCTCTGGATTTCTATGCTGAGAGCCTCGCAAAGCTCAACGTCTCCGCCGAGTCTTTCTCCAAAGGGGAGGCTGCTGATAGGGCACTCGATTCATCGAAATATTTGGGGACTGAATTGGATGCTCACCTCCCGGGTGCGGTGTCGTATCTCTCCCACATGTTCCCAAATGTGTCTGCTGATTTCATCATCGATGCATTGAAGCTCCAGGAGTTTGACATTGATCTTACCGTCGATATGCTTTCTCACTTGGTATGTATGTACGTGAACTGTTTTCTTTTTGCCATCTGCATTACATTGTTTCCTTCGTTCCTTCCTCTAGTCATGCCCCATGATATGCTATCTTCTTCAAGCTATCTGAAGAAACACCATGATGCATTTGCCTGCCAATTCCTATCTCAACAAACAGCTCCAATTGAAATGCTATCTTCTTTTCCTGAACTTGTATGTATGCCAGTGTGGAGCTGATGCTTATGGTCATTCTGCTGAAGACAAGCGTCATTATCGAGTCATCCAGAAGTCTCCCAAAGGCGCCTTTGCTACCAACTTGTAAGATAAGTGACTGTTCAGCTACACCTTCAGTCCATCATCACCGAGACTCGATGTAGCTCCTCTGAAAACGAGGTTGTATGTACCTACTAGAGTAAGAAACTGTTTCGGCCGCATGAGGTTTGATCATCCTAGAGGAGACCCAAGACGTTCAGTTAGGGGCAAATGCAACAAACGCCAATGTCTTTTTGCCTTCCTGGGACGGATGGTTTTGGATTACAAGTCTTCTTCCTCATGTTTACACCTACACACCATTTTACCGTAAAGTTGTACAGCTCTTACTTATGGTGTACTGGATTGGGATGAGGTCAACGGTCTTGAATTTTAGATTCATGTGTTCCAAACAAGTCCTTAGCTTTTTTTTAATTTAAAGTTCTCTAGTTTTGACTATTTTTTTTGAAAAAAACATATTAACATATACAATAAAAACGTTTTCTTTTGCTCAAAGAGTTTAACAAAAAAATTACTTTAATAGTGCATATGTTGGTGTGTGTTTTACATAAATTTGATCAAAACTAAAAGAAACTTATAACAACACTAAAATGAACTATAATAATTTGGAACCGAGTAAAGAACAACTTTGCAATTTGTCTACAATGTTGGAATAGCAAAGTTATTATGGATAACATTTATATTCCTTGTGTGTAAGTTATTCACATTTCTTACTTGCAAGAGCTACTTCATCTTTTACTAAGTGCAATTATTATTATTTATTAGTTTATCAACATACAAGAGAGTTATTCTGTACTATTTTTTTGACCGTCACATTCTTTTGATAATTTGATCTAATATTCTAAAAGTGTTCTATTTTATTTTTTCTATTAGCTTATCATTTTCAACAGCATATCTCGAAGATGTTTGGCTGATAGTTTATATCCGGCTATTGTTGTTTCGTTGTGAGAGGAAAAAAATATTATACTATGCCTATTAAATAGGCTGATAAGTTCAAGCGAATAGTGCTATATAATATATATTTCATACATTCAATGGTGTAATAATTTATTTTTAAAAAAATTCTTAAAAACTATTTATAAAAATGAAAAAACTGCGGTAACACGCGGGTATTCTTCTAGACAATCGACAAGCAGATGAAACAAATCGCCGTGACGATGATGGCGCTGCTGGCGCCTAATCCACTGCCGAGCGGCCTCCGCCTCCGCCTCAACCGCAGCAACGCCACCGCCGCCGCCGCAAGATCCCCTAGCGTCCACCCTCTCCCCGACGAGCTCCAACTGATCGCAGACATCCGCTCCCCTTACAACCACATCCGCGTCGCCGACGTCTCCCCACGGGCCACGGGGCACCCGCTCGCCGGCGCTCGGCTCCTCCTCCTCGACGGGCCGGGCAACATCCACTCCCTCACCTTCCCACGCCGCGCCGACCAGAACCCGCTCACCGCCACCTACCTGGACGCCTTCGCCACGCTCCCGCCTCTCCTCCCGCGCCCGTCCCTCGCGGTCCTCGGCTTCGGCGCCGGCTCCGCCGCGCGCGCGCTGCTCCACTTCTACCCGGACCTCTCCGTGCACGGCTGGGAGCTGGACCCCGCCGTGCTCGCCGTCGCCCGCGACTTCTTCGGCCTCGCGGAGCTGGAGAAGGACCACGCGGCGCGCCTGTCCGTGCACGTCGGCGACGCGCTGGCGGCCCGGCCGCCGCCCGGCGGCTTCGGTGGCGCCGTGGTCGACCTGTTCGCCGGCGGGGCGTGATTCCGGAGCTCCAGGACGCGGACACATGGCTCCGTCTCGGCGGGATCGTGGCGCGCGGCGGCAGGATGATGGTGAACTGCGGCGGCGCGAGCGTGGAGGCCGAGGATGAGGGGAGGGACGGCGAGGCTGTCAGGCGACGCCACACTAAGGGCGATGGCCGCGGCGTTTGGGGAGGGGATGGTGTCGGTGTTGCACGTGGATGAGAGCTGGGTGGCCATGACAGGGCCGCCGGTGACGGTGCCGGAGGAGGCGGCGGCGTGGAAGGCGCGGCTACCCCGGAGCTGCGGCATTTCGTTGACACCTGGAGACCGTACAACGGCATAAGTGACGAATGAAGTCAGCTGGATCAGCTGGGAATTCATGTGTATACTTGTTTCAGTAGCAATTTTCAGTCAATTTTGTGGTTGGTTATGGGTTATGCCCTTGAGATCTTGGAACTTAAGGATTCTTATTAGTGGTTTGTCTTTGAATTATATTTTCAATTATGTTCAAATTGTAGGTAGGGAGGTAATTTACACTGCTTATTATAGGTAAGGTTCCATAGATCTGATAATTTTCACTGCTCAAAGGGATTTATTAGAGGAGGACGTTTCAGTGTCCTGATTTGATTAGGGACAGTGATAAACACTTCTATTGAAAAAAAAAACTCGACCCGCGGGGGTAAGACAGCCCCGGACATTTGTGCTTAAGAAGAAGCACCTTCTCACGCGCGGTCGAGAAAAATCTCCAAACCCCCTCGGCCCCACCCCGACACAAAGGGTACGGGCCACCCAGCGGAGCTGGGCCGGGCCCTGACAACTTGTGCTTTGGCCTGTGGGATAGACGAGGGGTTTTTAACCACGGCATAAATACGAAAATTCGCTCACCACGAGTCGAACCTGTGACCTGTGGAGTGCCGCTGAGGGGCTCTAGCCAGTTGGGCTAGAGGCTCGTTGGCTAAACACTTCAATTGACAAAGCAAGGATTGAGATCCACAGTGGGGGTGGAAGGATACTCTGAATTCCCATGAGTTCAGTTGTTCTGAACTGTGCAAATTACTATATTTGACTTATCCCGTTAACATAAAAAATGGTTGTATTTAGCTGTTAAAGAGGCACAAAAACATGCCATTTTCATTAAAATTTTAGTTTGCAAAATAATGTCATTGGTATTATCTGTAAGCAAAGTGGAATGGAAAGAATAAACCTATATTGGATTATATAGCTGGAGTCCTATTCGATTTGGTGCTGGTATATGTGTGCCCTTCAATTTTTGGACAATGAATAATCCAGAGAACTGTTTGTGAATTTACTATATTTTGAACAAAGCCATAAAACCGGATGAGCAACAAGGATTTACAGTCCAATCGTCACGTCATAGAAAGATAAAAAGACAATAATAAGTTCGAATCGAACGACGGACTTCAAGATGGTAGCTAGGTGACACAGAAAAGAGTGTCCGGTAACAAGCTGCCGAGAAGTGAGAACCATCTCTAATGCTCGCTTTCTCTTTTGATTGGTTTCGACACGGAGAAGCATTATCTTTCTACAGTTAGAAGCATTATCCATCCATTATGCGTTCATTCACGTTTGAACACCATTCCAACTTTGTGCATTTGTATGGTTATAAAAAGTGAGAAGGAAAACTTTGCTTGCATAGTTTAGCCTAGGAAAAAGAAGAGTTTTGTGTCGTGCCTCATGTTTTGCCTTCACGATCAACAATATTTAGCACGTGTGGAATCTAGCACAGGACAGGAGAGAGCCACCTCAGCCTCCTCTCACTGACACGGCGGCCCCGCCAGGCTGAGGACAGTGAGACCCAACCACACCACACTGGTGGATGCGTGCTTCGCCTGATCCCCTCGTCGCACGAAAGCGACGGGCAGAAAACCGTGTCCGCGAACAGAGACGACGGCGCCGACAGCCACGAGCTCTTCCTCGTCCCCCTTCGCCCACCCCCAACCCTCGCCGCGGGCTCTTCGTCCGGCCCCAGCCAATCGCTCCGCCCCTGTCCGCGTCCGGTGCTCGGGGCTCCCGCTTCAGCGTGCCGCCCCCTGCCGCGTCTCGCATTCGCGGAAGGTGGTTTCAGGTACGTTCTCCAATCCCCTCCCAGGCTGCTGTTCTAGTTCTAGCTGTAGCTGCCTGATTGATGTTGTATTGGATTGCTCTCAGTCGAGGCATGATTGATGTGGTTAAGACAGCCAACCTTTAATGCCCCTAATAATAAAAAAAGGCAACTAAGCTGTTACATTTAGTGGTTTACACCCACAGAATTATTTAGGCTTATTACAGCACCTTCTACAACTTCTGCCAAGTCCTAGTTTTTTTATTACCTTTTTAGGATACATAATCCTGTTGTTATGTCGGTGGCAGTATGCTTATTTAGTCGTTGTGGTTTATGCATTCATGTCAAGCATGCATCATTAGCATTTCCAGCCATCAGAATTGTGTACATGAGGACCCCATGGAATTGGATTATGCAAGTGCATGGAGGTAAACTAGTGCCCACATGCTGGATGCGTGATCAGATATTGTCCAAAAGCCCTATCACCTCATGTTTCAGATGAAGATGTGACCGAATGTTTTTAACAATTGCTTGTCCCATACAGATTTGCCTAGAATTATATTCCTATGCAATGTGTTCTTGATGTGCAACTATTACATATTCGATTCAGAAGAACTTAAGAAGTTACCTTTACTTCTTTTCCTTTCTCAGGGCATTATGGAATGCTTGACAACAAGTTTTGCAAGGTAGGCTATTACGTTAGTCATGTTGTTTAAATGGTTCTTTACCAGATTTTTCACTTTTTAGGGTTTCCTTTACCTGATCTTAATATGTTCACACCTTGTTGGACAACACGCGCATTGAACCTGGTAATACAGTTCCATGTTTTTCCACCAGTAATTTTAACATGTTTTTTTTTTTTTTTTTTTTTTGTTTGTTCTCAAGAAATGTGGGAAAAGAGTACAGCTTCGTATGTTCAAGTAAGTTGGTGTCTGAATACCAATGGATTCCCAAAAGGATCCGCTGCTATGTCTCTAGCTCGACTAACTCCAGTCGATGCCTCAAGTTCACTAATATGGCAAACCCCCTGAGCCCAATTATTCGAAAAAGGTCACGCTGGAGATCCTTTGCTGCAAGTTTGAACTTAGAAGATGGCCCTGCACCCTCTGACTCAACATCATCTTCATCAGAGCAGACTACTGATGCTGATGGAACTACCAATGGTGATGCATCTGAAGATCTGCTTTTCTCGAAAGCTGAGCTCTGATGAGGTATCTGTTGAACTCAGCACTATATTATTTATCCTACGCAATACCTCTTCAGATGACTAGCCTATACTTGATGTTTTTCTACTTCTAAGATACAAATATACTTCCTTTTTTTTTTTTCTTTTTCTTTTTGCTTTTATTTCTGTGTTGTCCGATAGACGTCTTCTATTCATTTTCTTCTTGTGGAATTGGTTTATTGGAGGCTTTATATGCAGCTTTTAACATAAGAGAAAAATACATCTCTATAATGCCTCTGTTTCCTGTTTGATACATTTAACTTAAAAGTCGTCAAGATTGCTAAAATACTAATAAAAAAAAAATCAAGTCATTAGACCTGGGTCAGGTACCTGTTCAGTTAATGAAGAACCATCTAGATTAAGTTAATCTCTTTACAATCTTATTGACAAATGCAGTCCTTTCTAAATTACTGAGAAGGTAAGAAAAAAGAAAAAAATGCTTGCAGCGCTGATTTGTTTGTTGATTGGATTACAGATTTGTAGCTTCAATTGAATAAAGAACAAGTCCAGGATGTTGCATTTAGTTTTTTTTTACTTAGAAAATCATGAATCCTAATGTTCTTACACTTCTTATTCTTTCTGTAATTTTGCAGTTAAAGGCTCTTTTGGCTGATTCGAGCTAAGTAAGCTTTGAGAAGACTCAGCTTAAGCAAATCAATATAACCGATTCCTCAAGAGACAGGTTATTTTTGCTGTTCTCTTTCAAATAACACATCATCACATATTTGTCCATAGTGAACTATTTTCTACTTCTCCCAAATACTAAGCTACCAAAGGAAAAACCAACAGCTGCTCAATTTCTTAATCTATTGAAAAACAGCATCTAGACATTTAATAAAAAGGAAAATCAACTGTTCTGTCCAGTCATTGTGTTTGCAGTCATGAGGTGGTCAGCGCCATACAGTGAATTTGCTTTGATCAGAAACAAATGCACATAGAACTCACCAGCTACTTTTAAGTTCAGTTTAATTCACCTTTTAGCAAAATCAAAGGATGTCTGCTTAGCAAAATAGATAGAGAAAGCATAGCTTAAGAAAATAGGGGTTGTGGCAAAGCTAGGGACAACACTGCCCAGGACTTGGAGTCCTGGACTTGAAATGCAACTCACAACAGTTGCTTACAAAATATAATTGTGAACAGAAAAGCTGGCTGTAGCTGTTGGTGGTTAGCAAAAGTGAGAAATAACCGAGACAAGTAACTTTAGAAGGCCTTTGCTTTTATTGATGTACATGTCTACATGATTCTTGAAGCAGTTTATTGCAAGAGCAAGGCTTTATCTTGGAATATTCTGCAATTCATTTTATGGTACACCTCAAACAATTTCAATTTTTTTCAAGATGAACAAACAACATTATAATTGAAAGTACATTATCTGCGACACAATTGTTTAGTGAACTGAGGCTTATCACACATTTGAGATGTTTTTCTGTATCATGTGTCAATTTGCGCAATGCTAACTTAATTTTATGTTCTGCAGTTGCAAATAAAGGATGATGCAGTTGTAAAGTTCAAAAGTGAACTTGCTGTTTTGGAACTAGAACTGCAGGTTAGCTCGTGCAGCATTTTCTTGTTTAAAACTTTTGGTGACTGCACTTGTTTTTTTAACTCTGTGCATCAAGATATATATTTGTACATATATTTTTTTGGGCCCTGTCTTGTGTCTTATATATGTTTGAATGTTAGCAAACTACCATGTCCCTGCTCATCCAAGAGAAAACCTACTTTCTTGGGATGGTCAGTCAGCTTCACTCGTATCTTTAGATCCCATATGATAGTTTGTGGGATAGAAGTATTTCTCATGAGGATATCAAACTTGAATAATATTTGCCGGTTGCCACTGGGGAGAGGATAATTTGTAATCTCCTGTGTTTGTCGCCTTTAGAACTGGGTCTAAGCTATATTTCCTTTCCTAGCTTTATTCAATCTTGTTTGGTGAGTATATTTTGGATGAGTATTGACGATTTTTTTACTCAAGCAAGTGTTTATGTTTTGTACATGTACTCTTTTCGTTGATGTCAACAGGCTCTGGTTGGCCTAGCTGAAGAGATTGCTAATTTTGATGTTCCGTTAGGGTCTAGGAGGATAAATGGAAAATATATTCAATCTCATCTTCTTTCCAGATTAGAAGGTAAGTGGCAGCAATGAGCATGCGATGCTTAAGGTTGAATCAATATTTTGGAAAATCTGTGACATTATATTTGCTTTCCTGCAGCTGTTCATGATAAGATTATGGAACAGATAAAGGATGTTGACTCTTTAAAGACCCAAGAAATTTCTGTCTACTGGGTTGGCATGGCTGAGGTAAACACTTGTTGATTCGTTATATGAGGAACAAAAAAGTTATTTTTGCAGCAATATATAAATTATTTTCAACTCCACATTACATTGTCATGTCTGCTATTGTCCCCATGGCTGCTTTCTTTAGTTCTTACATCATGTTGATGTATGTTTCCACATCAGAATGTGCAAATTATGGGTTCGTTCGACGGATGGTCCCAGGGTGAGGCAATGTCCATGGAGTATTCAGGTGACTATGGAAAATTCTCTGCGACTTTGAAGCTAAGACCTGGAAGGTTAGTTTTATCAGTTTTTCTATGCTGATCAGCTTGTTTTCTTCACGTAAATAAACTCGCTGTGTACCCCTGGAAGGTATGAGATCAAGTTTTTGGTTGATGGGGAATGGAGATTGTCGCCTGAATATCCCACTGCTGGAGATGGAATGACGGAGAACAATATTCTTATTGTGGAGTAACAGAACTTTCTCATGTAGCATTTTAGTCATCCAAACAATGCCAAAGTGTATCTTCACTTAATGCCTTCTTCCATCTGTAAAATTATGCTACCATGTGGTTGCCTCACAGAAATCAGTGTTCGTAGAAATGCAAGGCTTCCAGTTGCATCAGTGTGTTCTTTTGTCCTGACATGTGCTCTGTATGACGAATTAATTAGCCTATCCTGAACATGTATTTGAAAATGGATCGAGTACTGGTGCTAGATCACAATGACGTCGTGTTCTTTTCTATGCCCTGGACTAGACCTGTACTGTCTGAGACAACAAAAGTGTGAGATGCTCCTATTTAAGTATTTATGAGTTCAAATTTTTGGACATATAGATGTAGAGACAGACACATGTCAGTAGTGAAAGCTTCTACATATGCTTGTACTAAACATTGCAGCTCTACTGTATTTCCTATGGCTAATCTGATCTGCCACAGGAGCTCCCATGGATCTCCTGAACCATCAGCCTGACCACTGGCTGAGCCGGCCCAGAGGCAGACGATGTTGACGTGCCTGACAATGCCGGGACGACGTCCAGACACTCTTGGAAGTCGGCGTCGCAGGACAAGAGCACCATTCATGGTCATCGTCCAGGTACTTGACGTCGAACTCGCCAGCCTCCAGCCCCAGCCTCTTGGCCACCTCCCCTTCACCGTCGCCCACGCCAGCAGAGCTTGGCACCCTGAACCTGACGATGTCCCCTCTGTAGCTCGCTTTGACAGTCACCACGCCGGCGTCCCCGCCTTGCAGAGGCTTGCGCCATGTGGCCTCCTTCAGAGGAGGCGGTGGCGCTTGGCATGAGCTTTGGGAAGAGGCCACTCTCAGAGCACTTGCTCTAGCATGGGGAACAGCAGCAGCCACAGCTGGAGCTTGCTGAGAAGCAGCAGCAACGGCAGGAGCAGAAGCGACCATGGCCTTTGGTGAGCCTGGCACAGACTCAAAGACACACTTGATCTTGTCGAGGGAGCGGTTCACCTTAGCGAGCTTGCGGAATGGCCACCTGGATATGCCGTGCTGTCTGCAGATGCGCTTCATCGTTGTTGGACAAACTGCACAAGAATAGATCAGGCATGTTATGTGACGCATGATCCAGGATTCAGTCATGAACACGGCTTCATGTCAAAAATGTTCAGGAGCAATGCGCATTTTCGCATAAATGTCGATCGACAAGGAATTCATAGCTGCTCTTGACATGAATGTTTCTTCACTTCACTCACCGCCAAGACTCTTGGCTGCATCTTTCAGGCTTCCAGAGAAGTAGCGTTGCAGTTCCTCCAAACTGAGAGTTTTTTCGCCTTTCCTTTTCGCCGTCTTCTTGCCAGCTTGTGATCTTGGATCCTCGCCACCACGGTGTTCGTCATGGTGCATCTTGAGTGCTTCAATGTCTGCATTGGTACCCATAGCTGCCACCAGATGTAGACCCTCCTCATCTGTATCCCTCTCATCTCCTCCATGATAGTTCAGCTCAAGCTCAGGAGCATCAACTATGTTCACAGGATCAGGGCGAAGCACGCATTCCTCATCTGCAACGATGTCAAAAGCTAGATCCTGCAACCCGCTTATCACGACTGCCTTCAGATCACCATTGCCAAACCGCTCCATGATGGTAGCCGCGACGGCGTCCGCTGCCGCCTTCTGCGCCGTGCCGTCCCTGCAGTCCGGCGGGAGGAAGAACTCCAGCACGCACTCATCCCATCCGCTGCCGCCGCCGCCGTCCATGTCCATGGACGCGTCGTCGCCGCGGCGCAGCTTGCGCGCACACGGCGAGGCAGCCGGCCAGGCCGCAGAACCGCGCGTGGTGCGCGAGCGGGTACGCGTCCATAGAGTACTTGGTGACGTCGGCGCAGAAGCGGGGCCTGCGCGCCGCGGCCGCCGCCTCGACGAGCCCGCCCCGGCCGGACCGCAGATGGTGCTCGACGCAGGCCTCGTGGAAGCCGACGAGGGTTGCGTCTGCGTCCGCGTCCGCGGCGAGGTAGAACGGCGTGCCGGCCGCCGTCAGGGTGACGTGCTCCGTGCCGGTGCTGCAGCGCCTGCACCTGGCCCAGGCCTGCGCTAATGGCAGGCTGTGAGCCTCCCCACTTCGCTCAAGATTTCTGCAACCTCCGACATGGCCACCAGAGCCAAAGCCATCTCATCGTCGTTGCAGACCTGGCTCGTATAAGAAATTAAATAGCATCCGATTGGGTCAGTAGATGATTGAACATGATGTGGCCGTGATCATGGCATCGAATGTTTTTCAATTCTTGCTTAAAAATTTCATGTGATGGTATTCGCATTCGCACCTCCGGCGCAGGGCGGCGGCAGATCTCTGAGCCTCTCAACGCCACTGCCTGCATTGCATTGGCATGGATTAATACATGATCACTCAGAAGCTTCAAATGGGTGAAATCATTTCGGTCACGTTGGTGGTTGAACATTTCATGAAAAAAGTGTACAGTATGTAACTGCATCTGCAGCAAGACTTCGATGGGCAGATGAGGAGTTGGAGCAGAGGAGGTAAGGTACCTGGAGCGCCTTGGAGAGGCTGTCGACCTCGGCGGCAAAGTGGAGCCTGGGCTCGGTGGTGACGAGCTCGAGCACGGCGAGGCAGGAGCCGGTGGCAGGGTCAAGGATGGGGAACGCGAGCGCGGCCTGGATGTCGTAGATGAGCGCGTAGCTGATGCGCGCGTACTCTCCGGTGCCATAGTACTGCGTTGGGTGTCCACTCAGGCTCCCCGGCGTCGAACACCCGCCCCCAGCAGGCCCCGTTCCCCGGGCACGGCGGCGGCGCTGCCGCTGACGGGGAACGCGTGCGTGAGCGACACCGTCCGGTACTGGAAGTGGAACAGGCGGTGGCACCGCGGCGGCGGCAGCACGAACGGCTGGCCCCGGGTCGCCAGCACCCGCCGGTCCCCGTCCTCGCTGGCGCCCACACCTGCAACAGCGTGCCGCCGCCTCCGGCGTCGTGCTCGTGCCCCGCCGCCGCGTCCTTTGTAGATCCTCAGCGCCCGCGCTATCCGCTCCTTCACCTCGCCACCGACGGCGGCCTCCTTGTTGTTGACCGACGCTCGCGCTCGCTCTCACCTGCACGCACGGATCCACCCACCGAAACAGCCATGACTGAGCATGCAGGGTGATCCGGAAGCCTGGAGCTAGAGCACACCGCTCCTCACATGGGCTGTCGCTGCTCCCCGGGCGTGGCCGTCGAGGGGAGGAGGAGGTCGACGTCGAAGCCCTGGAGCACCCGGTCCATGTCGGCCTCCATCTCCATCACCATGTCCAACTTGCGGCTGGCTCCGCATGCAACGACGAGATCCGCGACGCGGCAAGGAGGTCAGGAGCAAAGTCGAGTCGCAGCGGTCGGCGACTGCTTGCTTATTGGCAAGTGGCGCCAGGTGGCGGGCAGCGATTGGTGGGCCGTGCTGGGAGCCATGGAATATTATGGAGTTAAATGCACCACAAGTCCATAAACTTGTATCACTGTCCCACTTAGGTCCATAATCTTGAAAACACGAATTTTTAGTCCATGATCTTCAATTTGCAACCATTTGGGTCCAAATCCTCCACTTCAGCATCCCTGGCGCTGATGTGGCATGTCCAGCTAGGATGAGCCGAGCGTGCCCACCTTGGCCGCCGGAATTTTGACAAAAGAAAACCCCCGCATCGTGCCTCACTCTGGTCCTCCCCCCTTTCTCTTTCTCTCGCTCTCGCTCCCCCTTCCCCTCTGAGCTACTCCGCTCCGTTCCTCCTCGCCGTCGGTTTTGCCGCCATGGCTGAGGCGGCGTTTCCGGGCTGCATCGACGAAACCTCTCCGTCTCCCCCTCATAACCCTGCTTCGACTTTTCCTCCGGGGCGGTGTGTTGCGGCGGGTGTCCATGCATGCAGTAACACAGCAAAGGTCAAATTTTTTACTGTTGCTACTACCGTCGGTTAAGTTAGGGTTCGGATTTTGATTTGTGTTGTGTCTGCTTTCTATGTTGGTGTTCATCCTCATCCGGATCTTGATTCGGTGTTGGTTGCGGGGAAAGAAATTCGCTGCCCTTTCTTTTTCGGGAGGATGATTATGAGTAGCATCCGAAAATCCACGGCGATGAAGGAAAGTTGGCCGCATTGCTGCCCAACGATGGAGAGCAGAGCTCGAGGTATCAAATTGGAGTCGTAGCTCCCGAGTTCAAGGATTTGAGGCAAGAACCACGGAGGAAGGGGCTAGGAACAGCAGCTATTGAAGAACTAGTTGTAGCAGTCAAAGCTCTTTGTGTTGTCTCTGTTTGTATGCTATTAGTTCAGGTGGTGACCCTGTTAGTGATGTTAGTGAAGTGAATGTGAACCCTGTTAGTGTTGTTAGGTTAGTGAATGTCAATATGTAGTGTTAGTAGTAATGATGTTCCCAATGACTTTGTGTCAAATGTGGTACTATGTACTGAAGTTTAATGATGCAATGGAATACAATATTTGACAGGCAATTCCAACTGAAGCAATATTTATAGCAACTGATCAAAAGTGATGAACCATCATTCATGGCAACAAATCCACTGTTATCTTATAGGCATGACATAACCATCACTCTATTTTACATGTCCAAAAGGCATATGTTTGTCTCACCAGACCATGACTCTATTTTACATGACCAAAAGCATGACATATCCATGTGTAAGGACCTGTGTTGCACTAAGTAAACCTACTAGCAAAATGCTATCAACATCCAAGTGACATATTTACAGACAAAAGCTAAGAGAAGCCACAGAATCAAGTTTTCCTTGGCTTCTTTGCACCCTGCATCTTCTCCTTGGCTGCTGCTCTTCCTTTGTTGGTAGCAGTGGTTGGGGGTACCGCCTCTCAACAGGAAGATTGGACATGATGAAGGCGAGGATCAGGTAGGGGTTCATCTTGGACACTAACATTTGCGACCTATGTGTATCTTGGTTCAATCAAACAAGCAGTCAGCTAATGGTTCAATCAAACAAGCAGTCAGCTAATGAGAAAGATGTGAACCAACTGCCATCTGTACATACCTCTGTGTTGAGCTGTGTAATCAAGCTCCCTGGAGTGCCTACAACATCTGTAAGCTGAGAGAAAGATGGTTGACTGCCATCTGTAGGAACATACACATGCTGCAGCAAAAAAATACGAGGTTGCCATACATTAAGTGATGTGTCAAATACTAGGTGTCAAACATTAATTAATGTGTCAAATACCTGAGCATTTGCATAATCAAACAGGTCTTGATAATCAAAGTTGTCATCTCTAGGAAGTGGGCCAACTGTTTCAGTGCTCTGCGGTTCAGGTTCAGTGAACTGTGGTTCATTGTTCACGTGGTTCTCAACAGCGATATTACTCGACCTTCTTCCCGGAGCTTGCAACCCTTTTTGTTATGTCCTTTATCTCCATAGTAGTTGCATGTCATAGCCACTCCATGTTTGGACATTTTAGACCACCTCGTAGTTGTTTCAACCTCTCTGGTAATTTCCTTCTATTTTTTGGAGGCCTACCGACCTTTTTTCTCATACTTGGGTGGTAGAACCTTTTCTCCATTCACCTTCTCCCAGGTTTGTTTTATCCCTGCATGGCATGATCTTAGGACCATATGGCACAAGATACATTTCAGCACTATAACAAGCATGCACTACTGATTTTGGAGGAGTTCTTTGATCCCTAAGACAGGAGATGGCATGTGAGCATGGTATTCCAGTCAGGTCCCATCTCCTGCACTCACAAGTCTTCTTTATTGTGTCAACTATGTAAGTGTGCTCTCTACCTTGAACCTGATAGATCCCTAAGCCGGATGGTATTGCATAGCATGTGTTGGCCCAATCACGAAAACTTATTCACTTTTTTTCCTAATTTTAGGACATATGGTACCACGCCACATCTCTCCATATTCCTTTTCTTTGTTGTAGTGCCTTGCCATCAACCGGTTCTTAATCTGCTATATCATACTCAAGATGGGCATTTCTCTAGCATCTAGGATGAATTTGTTGAACACTTCACATGTATTATTCAACAAAATGTCACACTAGTTTCTTTGTAAGGACTTAAAAAGGCTCGGACCAAGTGTTTGGGGGGCATTCTCTCCACCCACTTATGTGCCTTCTCATCTAACACCCTAAGCTTTTCCATGTTCTCTGTCCACTTGGCAACAAAGATTACTAGATCTAGCACAAGCCCAGAGTTGATTTTTCGATTCTCACCTTTGAAGTGCTCTTGAAAGTTGGAGTACATGTGCCTCACACAAAAATCATTACTCCGAGTCCGGGAACACTTCACCTACAACTTTAATTAGGCCCCCGCAAAATGTCAACAAATACCATGAGTACAAAGTTAACCTAATTCACAATGTCAGTCATATCTGCAGGAGATGGGAACATGTCATTTACCTTCTGTTTGTCAGTCATAAGTGTCCATGGGCCAGTGTTGTCAATCTTCAAATCTTCTTTCAATGTTTTCAAGAACCATCTCCAAGAATCCAAGCATTCCACTTCAACCACAAAGAAAGGCAATTGGGTATATGCAATCATTAGGGTCAATTCCAACCTGCAGTTAGCAAAATTCCACCATACTTTGTCTTTAAGTGGCATCCATCCAAACAAATTATTGGTCTACATCTACCTAGAAAACCCCTTTTGCAAGCACCCAAAGACACATGCAGTGTTTTGAACAGGCTGCCTTCTAGAGTCAGATAGAATGAATTGTTAGGATTTGTCTTCCTTAACTCAAGGGCATAATCCCAAAGGTTGTTATACTATTGTTCTTCATCACCCATTATCTTCTTCGTAGCCAAGCTCCTAGCTCTTCCAAGCTTGGTCCTAGCTGGAGTCAGATTCCAATCCCTCTGCACTGTCTTTGCAAAGCTTGTTAGAGACATTTTTGGGTCAGCTCTAAATGCCTCAATGTATTTCTCAGCTAGCCAAGTGGATGTGCAACTCTTCAAGACCCACTGCTTCTGGCAACTGTGGTGCCCATTGTAAGTCTTGATCATCATACCATTGGCCCTCTTGTCATATGATGCATAAAGGGACCATGGACATCCTTCAGCATAGTGAGCTCCTAGCCTCTTCTTTTCATTCCTTGGCATCTTGATGTCCACCCTATTCTTAAGACTGTACTCTTTAATGGCCTTCCTAAGCGCTTCCACAGTTTCAAACATCATGTCAACCTTGAATACTCGATTGGACATGTCCTCGGCTTTGAATGCTTGAATTTAAATGGTGGTTCACTTGCACCATCATCGGGTAATTGTAGACCATCATCATCACTTGAGTAATCATCTTCTTCTTCAACATGAGGCACTGTACTCTTTTTTCCCTTTGCAATCTTCTTCCCTCTGGCAACCCCTTCATCTGTCACACAGTCATCCACATTGTCAAAGAAGAGGCCATCATCATCCTCTAAGTCATAGTCACTATCAGCAAAGTCACTGTCGTCACTTGACATGTCCTGCACATCTTTAGGGAAGTCATCAGTTGTAGCTTGCCTGCTCTGAGGTTTGGAAGGGCTGATAACTCTAGGCAAGGATGCAACTGGGTTTGCAACAACATCGTCCCAAGGTATGTCCTCATAAGTACCTCCCTGATCAGCATACAACACAAAAGTCTTCACCTTGTTCAGAATTGAGGTCATCACTTCAGTGTCACTATCTGCATATATGAGTCTCAGGCCAGTGGGGAATTCTTTTCCAGGAAGTAACCAAAAAATCTTCAATTGGGGATCATCTAGATAATGCAAAGATGAAAAGTCGAAGGTCCTAATGGCTAGAGGGGGTGAATAGCCTATTAAAAAATCTTGCAACAACACTAAACAAGCCGGTTAGTAAATAAGATGGCGAAGCGAATTGAGCGGTGCTACGAGCTAGCTATGCAAGCCACAAGTCAAATATATCAACTCTAATATCTCTAAGTCCACTCAAGTACTAGGTTGCTAGTTTACTCCTAGGTGAGCAAGAAAAGCTAATTAAAAGTATAACTAGGAGCTAAACTACTATAGTCAACTAAACAACCTATGCTAAGCTACACAAGTATATCGAATGTAAATGCTAGAGGAGTGATCGATATACTGACGTCGACATGTAGAGGTGGAAGCCAATCACCGTGTACAATGAGAAATCTCCAACGAGCACAACACAAGTGACACGATGATTTTTCACCGAGGTTCACGTTGCTTGCCGGGCACGCTAGTCCCCGTTGTGGCGATACTCACTTGACGGTTGCTAAGCAATGGCACGGTGCCAAATCCCCGGTGGGAGCTCAAGCACACCGATCACAAGAGAGGATTCACAAGCCACGAGCAATCCACTAGTGCTCTTTTTTCAATCTCCCGCTGGGTAACGAACCCCCCTCACAAGTCTACGGTGTGGCCTCGAACAAACTCCAATCGAGCTCAACACGGCCTCAACCTCCAAGCCGCTAGGGAACCAAGCAAATTCCCAAGAGAAACAAGATCCCGCAGCTCCTCCAAGGATGAAGTGCCTCTAGATGCAAGCAATCAAGCAAATGCACTTCTATCACTCTCAATCTCATCCAAGATTCGAAGTTAGGATGAAGAGATGAGTGAAGCGAAGTCTCACAAGCTCACAAGTGTGTAAGAATGTTAAAATGAGCAAGAGAGAGCTCACAAACCCGGCCATCCAAGTATATATAGAGCCCACTCAAAAAGGTAGCCGTTGGGGATTTCTGCGTCTTGACCAGACTGCCGACCGGACGCACTGGTCCGGCCGAAGGTCCCCGGTCGCATGCCCGACCGAAGCGCCCGGTCACAAGAGACAACGCCCCTATCCCACAAATGACGACTCGAGTGTGTGCTTCCTGGCCGATCGCGTCCGGTCATGACCGGATGCTTCCGATCCATGTGTCCGGTCGACCCTCGAAGTTGAGACCGAAAACATGCTTACCGGATGCCGACCGGACTCTCCGACCCGAAGCGCCCTGGCCAAAACCGAAGTCCGGGGTCCAACGCCCGGCGGTGCGCCCGGACACCGCTTTCTGCGCAAAAACAGCCTCTTGTTGTCGCCTTTGTTTCAACCTTGCTTCGCCTCTTGCCATAAGTTGCCAACACGCCGAGGATGATCTCAATATCATGTATGTTAGCATGTCGCGATCAATTAGGCAAGAACGGTTAGTGCTCTCTAGTCTATATGCAATATGCAGGTCAAATGGACCTAGAAGTCAACAAGTCAAATAGCACTAGAGAAAAGAATATTATACATGTCTCATGTTTTTTTTATTATATTGAAAATATGGACTGATTTTGGTTAATTCAATAGTATTATGTGAGAAAAAAAAAAATCAAACAAGAACAAGCAAACAAATAATCGAGGTTTATCAACCTCATATAATTTTGGACTTAAAACTTATGCCAATATAGTTGTATCCAAAGTGACTCTGATAAGATATTTTTATAGTTTTTTTTTAGATTACACAGTACAAACGCACACGCTCAACACGCACGCACACTCACCCCTATTAACACACATACGCAAACCCTACCCCTATGAGCACCTTTGAAGGACTAAGCCGGCAAATCTTGAAATTCGAAGTCACCACAGGCGCCTCGCTATCGACGGGACGCCGCCTACCACTTAATGCATAATGCGGAAAATCCCTGAAATAAATCCGGGATAAAGTGTCGCACCTAGAATTTGAACCCCCGGGTGGGAGCCCCCAACCAATGGCCTTTGTCATTAGTTCACGGCAACCAAAACTTGATCATCAGAAAATATTTTCAAAAATAAAGATCCAAATAGAAGCTTTTTAATAATACAAATTTTTATATAATTAGAATTTTAAATTTGTTGGTTAGAAGCAATAAAGTTTAATTTTGGAATCATGGATGCTTTATATATATTTTAGGACGCATTCAATACTTATGTTTGGTTGTGCCTTTTTATTTACATATTTGAAAGCATCTCTCTTTTCTCGAGGAATGGGTAGGGTACGTCCGTATGTGTCCACGTCAGACGACTCAATCCATGCTCAAAGGAACATGCACAGCAGGAGGTCAAAGCACGTGATCCATCAATTTCCCTTTTGCCTCTCCAGAAACAAGACCACTAGCCAGCCACACTGCCAAGCACAGCCAGGGCCGTGACCCGTGAGCTACGACAAAATCATTGTCAAAGTTTTTTGTCCAACCATAATTATGTCAAGCCAAACTCTCTAGTCAATAGTCATCAAATGGTTTATTGCTAAAAAATCGGCACACCAATATTTATATGGCTAAAGCATATGAAAACTTCTTAAATTTGCGTAAGAGAGAAACAAAATGTTTTCCAACGTTTTTTACAACAGCTTTCCACCGTTCTTATGTATCGGTGGATTTACACTCCAATCCTCGTTGTAACTTGCCTTTGTGTTTGCTCATATCTCGAGTTGTCCGGTTCGGACAGCTCTTGACCTGTAAAGTGGGCAAATCTTGCCCACATAACAACAGCTTTTGCTTGTTGAAGTAATATATTTGTGGTTGTTATAAAAAACACAGTGTAAGCCTATATATTTTTTTTGGATAACTTTGACAAACCTTGTATACTCCGGTTGACGGGGGGACATCATGGGTGTGTTTGGTGGCAGCGATCATGTGCAACCAAGCTTCGTGTGCAACCTATGCAACTATCAATTAAGCCCACAAGATCTGGATCCAACGCATGCAGTGTTTTTCACTTAAACCCCTGGCTTGTGGGGTTTAAATCAAACCCGTGTGTATCCCAAGTGGGAGGGTTTAAGTGAAAAAAAAAAACTGACATTGGATCTAGATCCCGTGGTCTTAATTAGTGGGTCGCATATGTTGCACACGAAACTTGGTTGCACGTGATATGTTCCGTGTTTGGTTGCCCCCAAATTCCTTGGCCGGGCTTAGTTGGGCCGATTTTTAGTTGTTTGGTTAACGTACAAGGTCCGAGCATGACCCGGGGTTGGCCAAAAGTACCCTTTTAGCCGCTAGGATTGAATCACCGGTTGGTGTTTCTTTCCCTGGCCAAAGCTTCGGCCGCCACACTTCGCGTTCTCCTCACCTCCCCGTCCCTTCACCTGGTGGGGCGCCCGGTGCGGTAGGTGTGTGCCGCGGTCACGGCGGAGCGGGCGGTGTGGGAGTGGGAGTATGGTGCCGGCTCGCGGCGGCGGCATGGAGCGACACAATGGGAGGTGGCCGGAGCTCTTGGCGGTGGCGAGGCGCCGGCGCCGCCGGCGCCGCGCCGGCCCATGGCCCCGCCCCGGATCTCCTCGGCCCTCCTCCGCCTCCCACGCAACGCCAAAGCCCCTCCCTAGCAAGCACGAGAACGACAAGGCCCTCCCTCAGCCTCCGCGCCGCGGGGCGCAAAGCACGAGAACGACGATGGCGGTCGCCTCACGCCCGCCGCCGCACCGTCCACGCTCCCAACCATGGCCGCCGCCCGGTCGGACTCCGTCGCCATGGCCATGGAGAACTCGCTCCATTGGGCCGGGTCGAGCCACGGCGGGCGCGGAGGAGGAGGCCGGGTCGGCGAGCTCGGCGTCGCACGTGTGTCTGGAGGAGCGGCCTCACGTTCTTGCATTGCCATGCTCGCGCCGAGCTCGGCGGGAGGGACGAAAGCGATCCGCACGCTTGCCGCGTCGGCCATGAGTAGAGCAATCACGCGCGCACCGTGTGTTCGATGAAATTCCTTAAAGGTGGTAAGTTTACCAAATCGAGAAGAGGTGACCCTATCAAAACAAATCAGCTAACCAAACACGCAAAATCTGAAAACCTGGCTACAATTGGTCACCATGACGAAAACAACCAAACAAGTGATAGGCTAGCATATGGCTCCACAACCAAATACACCTCATATCACTCTGGAATACAGATACACTGAACCTGGTCGCAGTTTTTTTATAAAAAAAAAAATACGGAGTACCATGTGAGAGAGAGAGCAAGGTAACTGAATACGTGGGGCACAAAGAATATTCACACAAAAAAAAAAAAAAAAAAAAACTGGGGCGCGAAGGAAATTATGTGGCCTTAGCCCAGCCCACCTAACTGAATAGTGACAACTCAATGGGCCAGGTTTGGTTCATGAAGCCCATACGGAATGTTCCTTCTGTAAGATGTGGGCTTATGCCAGTGTTTTAGTTCAGTGCTGCTTTACAAATTTACAAAAATTCTCTTCTGTGAATTGGCATGTATTCCAATGGTAGAGACGGTCAGGTGGGACGCTACCCACCAGAGTTCAAATCCTGGTGCTCGCACCTTCTTTTCTTGGGATTTTCCCAGGATTTCGGCGTTATGCATTAAGCGGTAACCGACGCTCCCATCGGCGATTTGCGGCGCCAATGGTGACTTCGAGAATCTCCGTGATCTGTCGGGTGCTTTCAGCCCTTCGGAGGTGCTCATAGGGGTAGGGTTTGCGTGACGTGTGTTCATAGGGGTGAGTGTGCGTGCGTGTTGTGAGTGTCTGCGTTGTCTTCGTGTCATTCTCAAAAAAAAAAACGAAAAACAAAAATTCTGTTCTCAAAAAATGCGCAAAAAAATCTCTAAAATGTACAATGTGAAAATTGATCCTATTAAAAATAAATGTGCAAAACTATATTATAAGAAAAAAACTGAACCTATGTGTTGTGGAATGTTACTGTTCGCACGCAAGAAATGTAGTTTCTTTTCAAAAGCCAAGATAGGCCAAGTGTGTGATGTGTGAGGAGACTCCAAGGGTTCACTTCATCACTTGCAACCCGAGCAGTCAACCGGTAGGTCACCAGCCAGAACTCCACCGCTTTTATCTCGGATAGTGTCACACTTCATCGCCCTGCTCAATTATGATCATGACTATTAGACCACATCAATATATCATGGTTTACTCCATTCTGGAGCAAGGATAACCTTGCTAGAGTGAAGTGTGGTCGACCAGTGACGACATTGATGCGTACTTTAATTTGCTCCACAAGCTTACAACTCCTGGGCAGCCAGCCAGCTCATACCTCCCTCTGTAAAGAACTACGGCAAACGTTTGCTGCACTAGCCACGGTTTCATGTTTTCATATATATAGAGATTACAATACTTGGATTACAAGGAAACTTGGTTCTCAAGGTTCCCAAAATACACGGCAGATTGATATCTAGATAACAACTCATCTATCCTATCTGCCGTGTACAACAAGATCACGCACACCGTGGTCATCGCCACATTACACCGTGTGTTAGTTACAATATTTGTTACACAAGTTGCCGTATATTCTAACACCCCCACTCAATCTATACTTGTCTTCTCTACAAGATTTAGATCGTTCTTGAACTCTTCAAACTTCACATAAGGTAGCGCCTTAGTGAATCTGTCGTCGGTTCCGGCTAGATTGGGCTGAACCGACACGTGGATTGGGGAATGGGAGGAGAGGAGGGAGATGGGGGCGATGATGGCGGTGGCGGCGTGGGCGGCGGCAGCCGCGCCGGCCGTGAGGCGGCGGCGGCGGCGGAGGTCGGGACGCGCGGGGCGCTGGTGGCGGCGGCGGTTGGAGCTGAAAACGATAGATATGTTTTTATTTGCTTGCTTATCCCCTAGAGATTACATGCCTCTTGTTTATATAGCCCTGGCTAGTGGGACTTGTAATCTAAGCAATCTCTATAAAGTTTCCTTATATGATCGAATACCTTTTACAAGCATATCCAATTTATTTATTTCCTAATAAGGGTCTCCCTTATAGATGAGATATCCCCTTGCACACCAAAATTTCCTAAGATAATCCTAACTTCAAGGCGAAGCAAACTCGGACTCGTGACGGGAGAAGGAAGGCGGCGGCAAGGGGCGCCCCTTTAGCGCCAAGCGCCGCGCCCAGCCCCTTCTCGGGCCGGGCGTCGTCGTCGTCGGCCCAATTAGCTTTGTCTCGGGCTGGCCCAATTACGGATCATGACAAAATCCATCCGTAACTTGATCCTCGGTGGGTACAAACCACTACTACTTATTCTATTTTCCGTGGCGGTTTTAACCGCCACGCCACGAAGGTCACGGAAAATCGTGTCATTTTTTAGGTGTTTTGGAAACCAAAAGCCCGCCACCGTTAATGAATAAAAAAATAATAATAAAAGAAAAATCAATCCAATCGAAACCCTAACGGGCCCAGATCTCGGGCCGTCGGGCCCGTTGGGGTTTCGTGTCCCAGCCGCGGCCGCGGTGATCCGCTCCAATCGGTGGTCCGGCTCGCCCCGCCGGCCGGATCGCTCCATGGCCGGGCGGATCCTTCGCCGCCGCCCGCATCCGCGCGCCGCCGGCCGGATCCAGCGCGCCACCGGGCTCACCGGAGGCCAGCGCCGCCTCGCCTTCTTGGTGAGGCTGCGCCGTCCCGTCGTGGGTGTTGGTGAGGGGGCCGCCGCCGCCGCCGTCGTGGTCTTGGTGAGGTCGCCCGCCGTCGCCGTCGCCTTCTTTGGAGAGGAAGGGGAGGGGGGCACGGCGCGGACGGGAGAGGATGGGGGTGGGCGCGCTCGGGCCGTCGGGGAGGAGGGTACGGCGGCCGGTTGGGGAGAGAGTGAGGGAGTGGTGGCCAAAAAACGTTAAGTGTTGTATATATAGTAGACCGTGTAATATCGGGGGAATCTATTGGGCTTGAATGGGCTTTCACCAAGGCGAGATTTGGGCTCGATTTAGGTGGCGTTTTTTTATAAAAACCGCCACAAGTTAATCGATTTACCGTGGCGGTTATTATGACCGCCACGCAAAATAAAAAAATAACCGCCACGGTTAATCGTGATATTAACCGTGGCGGTTTCTCTCAAATGCTGAAAATCTCTAGTTTGGTTTGGATAATTAGTGACACCCTAAGGACTAATCTCTCGATGCTAAGTGTTTGACTAGATTGGAGATTGATCGTGTCAAGTTTGGAGCATGGTGATCATGGATGATGGATCGAGGCGATCTGTCGGATTCCGGCTAGATTGGGCGCAATTGACACGTGTTAAGTGACCTTGAAGCTTCGAGATGGCGTGCGGGGCTCGCTTCTCGCCGGGCGGGCGACGAAGCGGCAGCATGGCGGCAGGTGGAGAGGAGGAGCCGGTGGGAGGGCGGCGGTGGCCGGCGTGGCGGCGGCGTCGTCGGGGCGCGGCGAGCCTTGAGGGCGGGGGAGGTGGGAGCCAAGAGCGAAGCGAAAGATATTTTTTTTATTTGCTTGCTTATCCCCAGAGATTACATGCCTCTTGCTTATATAGCCCGGCTAGTGGGACTTGTAATCTAGGCAATCTCTATAAGGTTTCCTTTATACGATTGAATACCTTTTACAAGCATATCCTAGTTTATTCTTTCCTAATAAGGATCTCTTATAAGATGAGATATCCCCTTGCACACCAAAAATTACCTAAGATAATCCTAACTTGAATATGAAGCAAATTGGGAATCGTGCGGGAGAGGAAGGCGGCGGCGGCAAGGGGCACCGGCCTTGCACGCCTTGCCCCCGGCCCCCTCGGGCGGCGGCCAAATGGCCGTGTCGGGGCCCATCTAGCCACTCTCGGGGTGGCCCAATTCTGGTTCATGACATCTCCCACCGTTCGACGAGGCGGCGGCGTCCCACGTGCCGCATCCCACCACGTGGCGAAGAAGGGCGATCGATCGGGGAGGTGACCACTCCGGCCCGAAGTAGAAGACGAGAGGACCGCACTTGTCGTTGTCGTCGTTGCAAACAGCGGCATCCTTGTCGGCGAAGGCGGAGGTGGAGGTCGCCAAGTAGATACTGAACTTGAAGCTCGGGGGGCTGCACGAAGGGGCGTTCCGCCATGCACGGCATGACGGAGGAGCTGAGGGTCCCGGGCGGCTCGATCATCCCAGGCGGTCGGCGGAGGAGGCGTGTAGGTGTAGGTCGTCGGCACTGCCACCTTAGCATGGAGCTGCCTACGTAGACATGTCGGATCGGCGTGGGCGGCGGGGTGAAGTCGAGGGAGGCGGCCCGTAGAGTTGGTCGGCCTGGCGTGCTCACGGGCGGCTGACTAGATGTCGCGTCCATGCTGCACCGGCGGTGGCGTTCCCGTCACGGAAGAAGGCGTCGCCATTGTTGTCCCAGAGGAGGGACGGTGGCACCTCGATCCGCTCGTCGGGCGTGCTGAGGAGGGGAGGAGGACGACAACGCCTGATCCTCCGGGGCGGTGGGAGGTGGAAGCCATTGCTACGCCATGCGGCGGGGCGTTCTCCCCCATCGCGAAGTCTGGAAAAGCTCACGACGGGGATGGGATGTAGTAAGCGGTGGAAGTACCTCACGATGCCATAGTGGAGCTCCACTGCGCGGCGCAATACCGGCTTCGATGGCGTTGGAGATGATCCGAGCTCCTTGTTGGTCGTCGTGGCGGGTGCAGCTCGAGTGATCATGTCGTTTCGGCGTCGGCCGTCGATGTCGTCCATAGCAACGACGAGCAGCTTTCGGCTTTGTTATCTGCGATCAACCGGGCGACCATGATGCCATCGTCGATGTTCTTTGCGTGCGGCAGGTGGTGGCTGCACGTAACCCAGCCGTTTCCGGCGCCGGGTCGGCGTCGTCAGGCTCGTCGTCGTTGTGCTAGCGGGCGGGTGATGGCCTCCTCCGCCGAACGGGGCTCCAACCGCTTTCAGTGCCGTCGTGGCGGGTGCGCAAGCCAGCCGACGCAAGCGAGAGTGACTTGTGATTGTATCCCTCAAAATCCATGCGTGATGCATAGACCTCGAAAGGCGTCGATGTAGTCGTCCGGCTTTGCCCCCCTCGGGGGCGGCGCTGCGTATGCCCCCATGGCGTCGGGTGTCGGGCGGGCCCCGAGTGATGTCGCGGGCAGGTGAACTCGTCCCACTCGGCGGGGACTTCTTCTTGGGCAGTCGATGTACCGCATTTGCAGCAAGACCGGTGAGGTGGAAGCGGCGTAACTCACGTAGTAGTCCGGTCGATGTCAAGTTGAGCTTGAAGAAGAGCTCCACTTGTGAATCCAGGTCGGGGATCGTCGTTGTCGTCAAACTCCCCTGGACTTGTAGGCGTGTGGCGTGGCGGGAGGGTGCAATGCCGCGAGGTGGGCGGCAGTCTTTGGGCGGGCGCCAGTGGCGCGGGGGGGGGAGCGAGGGGCGTCGCGGGTGGCTTGCCGATCCGGCTAGCGCGGTTGTCGTCGGGAGCGCCTTCGGCGCCGAACTCCTTTATCTCGGAAGCCATGGGTGGTGGAATCGCCCCGTCTCGGGATACCGGTGTCGGATTCCAGCTAGATTGGGGCGAATTGACACGTGTTCGTCGACCTTCAAAGCTTCGAGATGGCGTTTGGGGTTGCGACTTCTCGCCGGACGAGCGCAGCCGGCACGCGGCGGTGGAGAGGAGGTCGTGGGAGGCGGCGGTGGCGGCGGCCGCAGGCTCCGCGCCATGGGCGGCCGGCGGGGGTCGGGCGGCGGGGTGCGGCGCGAGGGTAGGGGAGGTGGGAGCCAAGAGCTGAAGGCGAAAGATATTTTTTTTATTTGCTTGCTTATCCCCTAGAGATTACATGCCTCTTGCTTATATAGCCCGACTAGTGGGACTTGTAATCTAAGCAATCTCTATAAGGTTTCCTTATACGATTGGAATACCTTTTACACAAGCATATCCTAGTTTATTCTTTCCTAATAAGGGTCTCCCTTATAAGATGAGATATCCCCTTGTACACAAAAATTACCTAAGATAATCCTAACTTGAATATGAAGCAACCGGGAATCATACGGGAGAGGGAAGGTGGCGGGCGGCAAGGCGCCAAGCCCCCTTGCGCCGCTGGCGCCCCAGCCCTCTCGGGCGGCGGTGGCCGTGTGTCGAGCCCATCTAGCCACTCGGGGTGGCCCCGGGTTCATGACACGATCCAAAAGGTGATCAAGCGTCCAACTTGATGAAGGTTGGAGATCAATTGAGCCCAAGGCAAAGGTATAACCATAGGGCCTTTTGATTTTACACTAAAGACGCCATAGAGGGTGTGAGGGATTATAGGATCGATAAGCCGTACTATTAAGAGGGGAAACTTATCGTACACATCGGTCCTCCGATGCCTTTAGGTTCAAAATTCATATGCATGCATTCTAACCTAAAGAGCTAACTCCGTCCTTGTCGAAAAATGGTTTCGAAAATGCTAACACATGGTGTCGAGGTGTTCTTCGACGTGTCGGCAACAAGAATCAAGTGACGGAAGTTGGTTTGGAGCAAAGGCGAAGAAGAAACGACAACACAACGAAATTTAGCGACTCACGGGTGGCCTGATCCGCGGTGGACCGGACCCCGCGACCGGAAGCATGGGGGATCGACCGGACGCACCGGTGTGTGGTTCCGGTCAAAGAAACAGAGAAGCATGTTTTGAGATTGATCTCGGGAGGACCGGACGCAAAGATGCCGGGCGCATGATTTCTGACGGATGCATGCACGGGGGTTCTATATTTGGCGTTGGATTTGTCGGTTCTCGACAGGACTCATCGGCCGGACTCATGCACGAGTCCGGCCGGCACGTCCTGGCCGGCCCGCAGGAATTGCATGTTCCTCCCCAACGGCTCCTTTTAGTGGTGGAGTCTATTTATACCCCTTTGGCCGGCCATTGCTCTCTCTCTTGGTCATTTGAATCATTCCTAACACCGGAGCTGAGCAACCCCTCCCTCTCTCTCATTCTTGCTTGTGAGCTCCATTCTTGAGAGAAGAGGTGATCCAAGTGCATTTGCTTTGTGTTCTTGCATCTAGAGGCACTTGGGGATCGTTGTGAGCCGGTTGGCTTCTTGTTTCTCACAGGAGACACCGCTCCTAGCCCCGGCTTGGTGAATTGGTGGAGCGTTGACAAGAGTTGGTGATTGTTCTTGGCCACCTCGGGCGAAATTGTGAGAGGATCACACACTCCTCGTCGGGAAGACAAAGTGCAAGGAATACATTGCTCGTGTCTTGAGTACCTCACTTGTGAGTGGTGTGTTGAGGCTAGCAAGGGCACCTAGCTCAAACATCATCCTTGTGTTGGTCGGCACAACCGGAGACTAGCTTGTCGGTTGTACAAGTGAACTCCGGGTGAACAAATCATCGTGTTCGTTGTCTTGATTGGTGATTGGCTTCATCCTTTGATTGTGATTGTGTTTTCCTCCCATACGGTGATTGGTTCATTGCCTCGACACGTCGGTATAACAATTCCTTGCTCTTGCATTTACATTCCTAGCTTACTTTATGTAGAGAGCTAGCACTTGCTTGTTTAGTTGTTCTTGCTAGCATAAGGATCATATTTAGGATTGCTCACTAGATAGAGTAGTGACATAGAAATTGAGTGACATAGAGATGATAGCGTATATTTAGAATTGTCACTAGAGGCTTGCAAGACATTAGAGCTAGTGCAAACCGCGATTACGCTTGTTGTTTTACTAATCGGTTTTGTTGAATTGAGTTTGTAGAAAAATTTTATAGGCTATTCACCCCCTCTAGCCATCTAGGACCTTACAAATGCCCGCCACGGAAAATAAAATCCAAACACCACGTAAAATCAATTACGTAGTAGTGAACATTACTTCAAAAGCCGCTTTAGGTGCAACTTTTTCTCGTAAAGGTGAAAGTCATCGACCATCATGAAGAAGCTGACCCCCAAAGAGGCACCCTCTTACATCAGCCAGCCCAAAGCGACTCGGCTTCCAATACGAGAAGCAAGAAGAAGCTAGAACCTAATGAAAGGTAATGTGATACATGTATTTTGCTACGTGATGCTATGTCCAATACTTTTGGATGATGAAAACTGGAGCTTTTGGTTTGATGGATGAACACTCGATCTTTTGGTTGCATGGATGCAAACTCGAACTAGTTGTAATGTACCGTGATGGCTTGTGAGCCATTTGTAAACTGAGACTAAATATTATGTCAACTCACGGTGATTGCTCAAAACTTTGTTTCAATGCAATGTTAGCTATGATGATTTCTATTGTGTTAGTAATGTTGATGACACATTGGTCAAATATGATTATGAAATGTTGCAAATTTGAATATTTTTTAAACAAATTTTGGTCTATTTCTTAGAAAATAGGGTTCATCCATTCATACGTCTTGCTTGACTTTTTTTTTAAAAAAATTATCCCTAGCCTTTGCTCCCAACTATAGATTTCCAACGGGTCATGTCGTCTTGCCCGCTGCGTCGTGCTGACGGGCGGGGCAGATGGGCCGTCTTGCCGGGCGGGCTTCGTGCTTGACCTTCCGGCCAAGGCCTTGCCCCGCGGGCCGTTTTCATGCGTGCCGGCCCAACAAGCACAACATTTTCTAGTGTTTTAGGCTGTCCCAAGGCCCACTAGCGTGAACATTTTTTGTTTGATCATAGTATTGTTGGACTTTAGCGACCAATGGAGGCTTAACAGGCTAAAGAAGGTTGTTGGCCTGTTGTCTTGGGTTGTTACTTGCTAAGGGTGTGTTTGGTTGGGCTGTGGCTTTTGTAAAAGCTGTTGTGGGTTGTGACTTTTGAAAAAGCAGCTTTAACAAAGCTGATGTGGGATGGTTGGAAGTCCGTTTGGTTGAGCTGCTGTGGCTTTTCGAAAAGTCACCCTCACTTACAAGCAGACCCCATATGTCATAAACAGTTTGGACCTTCTTACAAGCGGGCCCCGATGTCATGCTCACAACCTTTCTTCTACCTCACATCGCAAGGTTGCCAAGAGGGACAGTACACTCCAGCTGGGTCGGCTCGCCTAAGAGGGAGTGGCAGCTCGCCGGAGTGGCGACACGCCAGAGAGGGAGGGGCGCCTCTCTGGAGAGGGAGCAGCAAGGCGTGGCTACAATCCATGGTCGGCTGCTTTGTAGGGGAGGAACTCGCATCTCGCAAGGGAGGGGAGGAGGGCGGGCGGGGGCCCCGCCGGTTGCCCGGCCGCGGTTGTGGGAGCCTGGCCCGGGGGGCGGGATGTGCTCGCCGTCGTCGCCGCACCCGCCAAGGCCCCAGGCGGGGCGGATGCGCTCATGTGACCCCGCCACCACCGAGGAGCACCGGCCATGGAGGGTTCGTCTTTGGGACCTCGGGGGACCTTGTGGCGCGCCCGTGGAGTGTGTAGAGTGCCGCCCCGGTGGGAATGACGCGGCGCCTCCGCCGTTGGGATCTCGCGCTCGTTGGGCACCACAATTTTGCCCGCCGGGAGGCGGGGGAGGTCCCCGCGCCGCCGCCCGGGGCGGGCCGGGATGAGCCGTGAGGCGTCGCCGGTCGGCGCCTCTTCGTCGGGGCTCCACTTTGGATTGGAGTCTCGTCGCGGCGGGAATGAAGAAGGGAGAAAAGAAATATCGACCTGAGGAGGAGAGTGTTGTGCGTGCGGTATGCGGTGTGGTGTTTGTTAGGGAGAAGAGTGGAGGTCTACTTGGCGGTATGTGACGTACATATCCATAAAACACAACATATTTAGTTTATCATTTAAAACACAACATATTTAGTTTATCATTCTCTATACGATCTAGAGTATTGTGTGATTGTGTTAGTACAATGAGTACATTGAGTCCTCAAAAATAAATTAGTGTATGTATAATGTGGTCTCTCATACACATATGAGTGAGTTATAATTTTTCGCTACCGTGGCAACGCCATACGGGCACATTGCTAGTAAGAAGAAAAGAACGAGCGAACCGTTATGTGTGTAACCGATGGGCAGTGGGTAATTTTTGGACCAAAACCAAAATTGAAAAGAAGGGGAGAGGTGCTTTTGGATTTGTCTTGGTGAAAGGCTGCTTTTAGGCAAAGCATTTGTGGCTTTAGGCCATTTGGTTGGCTTTTGGCTTTTGGCAAAAAACAAAAAGCGATAAAAAGCCCAACCAAAGGGCCCGTAAGATGTTTTTCTTTGAGAATTACTTGCTGGGCTGTTGCTTGGGAGTTTGATCACCCGAGTCAATGTGCACGACGGGCCGTGCCTCTGCGGGCCTCGTGGCGAGGGTGGCGGCCCAAGCACGCCCCTGTGCAAATCTTAGGGCCGTGCTCGGTGGGGCCAAAATATAGGGCTGCGTGCCATGCCGTCGTACCTCGAGCATCATGGAAAAGTATACTCCCAACGCCTTTGCATTTGGCGTAAAAAAATGAGCCCGGCGCATGTGCATTTGGTCCCGGCTAAGCGCTGTGCATTGATCCAAGCCATACCAAAGGTCATTCTAGTACTTTTTCGGTCACAGATTAACGTCGGTTTGGGCCGGAATGGCTTGGAGGGTAAAGCAGTTCAACTTGTCTTTGTAGATGTAAAAGTTGTTTTTAGCACTAGAATTACAGGTAAAAGACACTCGCTTTCTCGTCTTCCCAAATCTATTCTCCCAAAGTTTTTTTTGACAAGCTTTTTTTTTTTGACAAGCAATCTATTCTCCCAAACCCCGGTTGTCGGATTCGGCTAGATTGGACCGGAATTGACACGTGAGTTGAAGTGGGGAGGAGAGATGGGAACGGCGGGCGAGGTGGTGGCAGCGGTGGTGGGGCGGCGTGGGCGTGCCAGCGGGCGGCGGAGGCGGCCTTGGGGCGGGGCGGGCGGGTTGGCGTGAGTCTGGTGCGGAGAGGGAAGAGGTCTAAAAATGAAAACATAGATATGTTTTATTTTTCTTGCTTGTCCCTAGAGATTACATGCCTCTTGCTTATATAGCCCGACTAGTGGTACTTGTAATCTAAGCAATCTCTATAAGGTTTCCTTATACGTGGAAATACCTTTTACAAGCAATTCCTATTTTATTATTTCCTAATAAGGGTCTCCCTTATAGATGAGATAGCCCCTTGCACACCAAAAATTACCTAAGATAATCCTAACTTGAAGGCAAAGCAAACTCGGAGTCGTGCGGGGAGGGGAGGCGGCGGGCGGCGGCTCCCCTGCGGCCACGCGTGCCCCCGCCCCTCACAGGCCGGCGGCCAAATGGCCCAATTAGCCACTCTCGGGCTGGCCCATTGCCCGATCATGACATTTCCCACCGTTCGACGGGGGGCGGCGCGTCCACGTGCCGCCCAACCCCCAGTGGTGGCCCGAAGGCCACGCCGTCAGGAAGCGACAATTCCGGGCCGAAGTAGAGGGCGAGAGGGCCGCGCATCGTTAATGTCGTTGCGGATGTTGGTGTCCTTGTCGGAGAAGGAGGAGTCGAGGTGGAAACTGCAGGGCGCAGCCGCGGAACTTGAAGCTCAGCGGGGTTGCACGAAGGAACGTTCCGCGCATGCCTGACGCATGGCGGAGGCGAGGGGTGCCAAACGGCTCCGAGCATCCCCAGCGAGTCGGGGTGAAGACGTGTAGGTGTAAGTTGCGGCACCGCTCACCTTTGCATGGAGTTGCTGCGGTGGGCGTGTCGAGTGGCGTGGCGGCGACGAGGTGAAGTCGAGAGGAGGCAGTAGAGGGAGATCGGGCCGGGTGTGCCGACGAGGGTCCTGGCTGCCTTTGTCCGCGTTCAGGCGCCAACCGTGATGTTGTCGATGCGGAAGAAGATGTCGCCGTTGTTGTCGAAGAGGAGGGACGGTGGCACCCTTGATCCGTTCGTCGGGCGGCGCTGGAGAAGGGCGCTTGGGAATGCCCGATCCTCAGGGGCGATTGGGAGTGGGAAGCCCACGCTACCGGAAGGCGGTGGAACGTTCTCCCCAAAGGGAGTCTGAGAAGCTCCGGCGATGGGGATGTGTAGTAGCGGTGAAAGTACCTCACGATGCCGCAGGCGGAACTCCATTCGCGGGCGTGATCCCAGCTCGATGGCGTGGGAGATGATCCTGAGCTCCTTGTTGGTAGTTGTGCCCGATTCTGCGGCTCGGTGATCATGTAAACTTCTTGTCGACCCTCGATGTCATCCATGGCAACAACAAGCGTTCTTTGTCTGGCGGCGTTCACCGGGGGGCACCGCTATGTCTCCGTCGAGCCCACAGGTGTGTTAGCGGTCGGCGTCGCGGCACCGTTAATCGACATCCTTATTGGCGTCGTCTGGCTGCGTCGTCGTTGTAGCGGCGGGCGAGGTCGAGTGGCCTCCTCCAGCGAGCGAGGCTCGAACCATTCGTGTTGCGGCGTCTCCGTGAGCCTTCCGCGAAAGAGTCGACCGCGGTGGCGTCCCTCGAGTTCCATGCGTAGTGCGTAGTTCTCGAAGGCGTCGATGTAGTGGATTCGGCTGCCTCCACTGGAAGGCGGCGCGTCGCCCCCCAAAGTGTCGAGGTAGGTGGGCGGTTAGGAAGTGATGGCGTGGGCGGTGAGGTGAACTTCGTCCCACTTGATCGGAGGATTCGTCTTGGACAAATCCATGAATCGAGGCTGCGACAATACCAGGGTGGATGGCGGCATAACTCACGTGGGTCGGTGCGGGCGATCTCAAGTTAGGCGGAAGAAGAGTTCGACTTGCGAGAAGCCGGAGGTGGGTCGTCGATTTGGTAGTGTGCTCCTGGACTTGCGGGCGTGTGACATAGCGAGGGGCGGATGTGATGCGCGGGTGGCACCATGGGCTTGAGCGCGCCGTGGGTGGCGCCATCGGGGGGCCGTGGTGGCTCCCCGGGCTAGGGGCGGGGAATGCCGCGGTTGCCGCCGTCTCTGGCCGTCTGCGGTTGCGGTGTCGGTGGTGGAGAGGAGGGAGCAGCCGGTGCTGCGGTGTCGTTGAGGATGGCGTTGATGGCCCGGGTGGGCGTCACCGGCGGCGCCATCATCTTCCCCGGTGGAGGATAGCGGGGTTGGGCCGTCGACGGAATCCAGCGGCTGGCGAGGGCGGCGGCCCGAGGCGGCGGCGGCCCGATGCCCGGCGGCGCGGCGACGACCGGGCTCCTCCTCCGTAGTCGTCGTGCGTGCGGGGGTACTCGGCGTGATGAAGGCGTACTCCATCCGGCGTGGCGAGTCTCGATGTCATCGAGCGCTGGCGATCCGGCGGTTGTCGTCGAGGAGCGCCTTTAGCGCCAGCGTTGAACTCCTTGATCTCGGAAGCCATGGGTGGTGGGAATCGTCCCCGTCTCCGGATACAATTTGTCGGTTCCGGCTAGATTGGAGTGGAATTGACACGTGAGTTGGGGAAATTGGGGAGGAGATGGGAACGGCGGCGGTGACGGCGGTGGGCGCGGCCGCTGGTGGGGCGGCGGCGCACAAAGCGCGGGTGCGGAGAGGAGGAGGCCTAAAGGCGAAACGATAGATATGTTTTATTTTCTTGCTTGTCCCTAGAGATTACATGCCTCTTTGCTTATATAGGCCGACTAGTGGGACTTGTAGTCTAAGCAATCTCTATAAGGTTTCCTTATACGGACCGAATACCTTTTACAAGCAATTTCTATTTTATTATTTCCTAATAAGGGTCTCCCTATAGATGAGATAGCCCCCTTGCACACCAAAAATTACCTAAGATAATCCTAACTTGAAGGCGAAACAAACTCGGTCGTGCGGGAGAGGGAAGCGGCGGGGGGCAACTCCCCCCTGGCGCGCGCGCATGCCCCTCGCCCCTCCGGGCCGGGCGTCCGCGTTTGGCCCAATTAGCCACTCTCGGGCTGGCCCAATTCGGATCATGACATACCTAAACTAAATCGAGTTTTGGCCAAATCGTGACCCAAGCACCCAGTTGACGATTCCATGGCGACCGCCCGTGTCGAGCATGGTTCATTGCCTTTTTATTCGATTTATTTATTTGGAGTTCTTTTTCGATTTGATTTAGGGTATAGATATGTTCGAATCTGATCCACACCGGCAAAACATGTTCGTGCGTTGCACCGGGTGCTTATACAGTTACTATCCCCCTTTTGTAGTGACAATGAAAACAAAATTGTTTGTCGAATAGCTGTTGCACATCACAAATGGTTAGCACCAATTAGGCAATTACCATTACTCAAGCATGTTGGGCTCCATGAAGGAAATGTTGCTTCAAAAGTGCTTTGGTAAAGGCATTGCATTGTTGTTATTGTTGCCGCTACCGTCAACTAATGCTCCTGGTGGGCAGAAGATGAGAGCTAAAATAAGGAAACAGATAGTTGCTATAGGATACCTCTTGCTATTTTTTATACAACTAAGATTATTTTTATTTGGGGTTACTATATTTTTACTCGAGCATGTTGGGTTCCAAGATTATTTTGCTATAGAACACTTTTTAAATCAGCTTGTACAGTTATGTGAAAAAGAAGTCTCAAGACAATTTAGCCTTTGAATGTATCTATTTTCGTTCTTTACAAATTTGTCAAAAAAAAAAGTGAAACAATATTCAAATCGGATCAATTGCAAATGTTCTTACTCGGTAGCAAGTTAGCAACACACATGCGTTCTTATTGTGAGATACTCATGCCAATAGCAAACATGTCGATGTGCCCTAATTAACACGTTTATTATTATATGGTCATCTAAAGTTAGTTATCTTTGTTAACCGGATAAACTTGTAAAAAAAGTTAGAAATTGGTACCAATGAAAAACAAAAAGGTTTTCTCAAAAAACAAAAGAAAAGAAAAAACAATTAAAAAAAAAAAAAAGGAGCCTTAGCCTTATCTGACGGGACGTTTATTATTATGTGGTCAAAAGTCAGTTATCTTTGTTAACCGGATAATAAGCTTCTAAAAAAAAAAAAAAAAAAAGTTAGAAATCGGTACCAAAGACAAACAAAAAGCTTTCGCAAAAAACAAAAGAAAAGAAAAACAAAAAATAAATAAAAAAGAGGGACGTATCACGGATAGCCGCCGCACGGCCCGCACCCACATACCCGGCTCACGCTGTGCTTTGTCGCCTCCCACTCGATGCAACGCGGCCGGTCGGCTGGCTACCTTGCCCGCCCAGCCCGCCTCCCTGCTGACGCCGGCTGCCTGCCACAGGCTCCCTCGAGCCCGTCACCCTCTCCTCTCTTCGCTTCCACCCAGGGCAGCGGTCGCTCCTCCTCAACCTAACCCGTCGCCCTCTGCTCCGTCCGTCGTATTCGCACAAGCTCGGCCCTTGGAGCTGACGGAGGAGTAGGCGGATGCGCGGCACTGGCCTGGAAGAAGGGCGCGGGCGGTGGTGTTCGCACAGGTCGTGCGTCGGCGTGGGGCGCACCTGCCCGCACGCGCGCAGGGTGAGCGACGGCGCGGGCATAGAAACAGTAGTGCAGGTGCCCCGGCTGACTTGGAGTTCGTTTCTTGGATTTCGTCGATTCGATCCAAGTGGAGGTCAGCCATCACAAGTCGTCGCCTTTCTATACTTAGTCTGATTTGTGTTTGAATTTGAATCGATGTGTTGGTTTCGATTCGGTCTCGGTTTGATTAGGCAGCGTACAGGAGAGGGAGGGGAAGGTCGATACGGAGATTTGGCCGGGCCGGCGGACAGAAATTCGGCAGATTGACAGAAACTTTCGTGTTAAGGTAGGTATAGATAGATATAGATTAATTCGAAGTTTTTGTTGTGGCTAGTATGATACCGATCGGTATCGGGGTCCCAATTCCGAGTCAGATTATTGCGCTTGCGCTTGTATTCTGACTATTTATATACGTGTAGACACGCAGGGCTGGAAAGACCAGATTGAAGTCATCAGGATTAATAAGGACGGAGGATATATGAACCAGCCGATCTCCAAACGACGTCGTCCAGTGGCACCGGAGGTCGGCGGTGGCAGCATGATTCCAGATGAGGTGCTGCTGTTGGAGATCCTCGTGCGCCTTCCAGTAAAGTCCCTTATGCGCTTCAAAACCGTCTGCAAGGCGTGGTGCGCCACCATAACCAGCACTCATTTCGTTCGCCTGCACTTGGAGCTTGCAAGAGCTAGGTCATTATCCATGGTCCTAGTCCCCCGGAAGTTCCAACCGCAACATAGGAAGGTGGCCTCTCGGTTCGTGCATATCTACGGCTTCCAGCCAGCAGCGCAGAGCAAGGTCGCCAAGCTCATTATGAGGAACAAGCCTCTTTCCTATGGCATCCCACTATTCACCATCCCCCTGCACTGTGACGGACTTGTTCTGATCCCCAGCATCACAGGGGACATATTTGTGTGCAATCCGGCCACCAAGGAGTTTGTCGAGTTGCCGCGGGGCACTCGGAGTATGTCGTCGGACCAAAGGGTCGCCTTTGGCTTCGATCCTTCCAGTGGTACGTATAAGGTGGCTAGGCACTTCTTGCGCTCATACAGCAAAGGGCAAATATATACAGAATACGATGTTGGACATGAGGTCTTGACGTTTGGCGATGTCAGAGAGACGTTGGAATGGAAAACCACCATTGATCCACCTTACCCTATCAGGCCTAGGACTCCTATTTGCTTGCCAGGATTCTTCTACTGGAGTGCAGCCCAGTCCGTGGCTGACGCCGACCAGGGTAAGCTCGCCACAGATGTTATCCTTCGATTCAGCATGCGTGATAATACATTCACTGTGCACCCCAATCCTCCATGCAGGAGCTGCCTAAGTCCCAATGACCTTATGTGTGATCTAGGTGGCAAGTTGTGCTATGTCCACTCTCCCTCCGCGTTGGAAGTCTACATTTGGTTAGCACAAGATGAACAAAACATATTAACATGGTCGCGACGTTGTGGTGTTTTTCTGCCCATACCAAGGAGTGTTCGTGTTTTTGTTTGTGCTTCAGCTGATCAGGACACGGTATTCCTCTCCGTGGATGCTAGGGATCTTTTCAAGTGCAACCTTCGTGATGGATCTCTTGAAACAATAGTCGATATGCGATATGACCTGCGGTATGACCGCGGGGAAGGGGTAAATTTTGTCCATGGTTCACGCCCTATTTTGCATTACACTGTGCCATATGTGGAATCTTTGCTGCGCATTGGACCATGCTAGCCAGCTGATTGTATGTTATTTTTGAATGTGTCTTGTATATGTTATCAACAGATGTGGGTGTGTTGGAAGATGTTTGTACAAAATTACTATCCTATTTTGTCGACAGTAATAATATTAATATTATTATTAATTCATATGTGCTCTCTCTCTCTCTCTCTCTCTCTCTCTCTCTCAATGTTAACACGAGCAACACGCACCTGGTTTGCTGGATGTGTTGTCTGATGCGGAATCAATAGTCCAAGTGGATGGCACTTTTGGAGTGGATGTGCAACACCCCAAAAATCATGGAGTATATATATATCATTCAATGTTTTTAAAAAATGTACTGTGTATTTCAAAGACATAATTTAGTCTGTACCATGTAATATATTCATGGTTTCTTATGCAGAGATCAACTTTTTTTTAGGCAATGCAGATATCATCCTTCACTGAATCACTGGGTTGTGGCTACGTAACTGTGTAGGGTCTACAACACCACAAAAATCATGGAGTGTACCTTTCTTTGTAAGAAACTATCTGTTGTTGCTATGTTACAAAAAAAAAAAATGCATGATCTCTGTCAGCACTCAATCATGTTTACGTAATAATGTTCTTTTCATGCAGGGATCATCCTACACAGCAGAATGTGATGTGCGATGAGCCAAGCCAGCAGTTGGCATGGCATCTGAAGATATTGAATCAGTCAGAGAGTTCTACAAAGCCTATGCACATTTTGCGTTTCCGCACGTGCGTGTCAGTCAGCACAAAGCAAAGAATGGATTGCTGATGAATAAGTGTTTCTATTGCTCGAGGAAGGGAGGGTAAGATGAGACACAATCTGAACCTTTGTGCAGTGGGAAAAGGAAGTATGAACAGCAATCACTTTCGATGTGGCTGCCTGGCAATGGTTGCTATCAAATTCACAAAAGGAAAGTAAGTACATCATAACCACTTTTGTAGAACAGCACAAACCTGCATTTTTCTCACCTGATAAACAACATCCCATAAGAGAATAGACAAGTTGGTGAAAGTGAAGAATACATTGTTCAATTTCCACAGGGCTAGCATTGGCATGTCAGATGCATATTTTTTTCCCTTGTGCCAGCATTGGCACATCAAATAGGGAAGTTAAGGTGCTTGGTAAAGTCATCTAACGCTCAAATGTCATCTAACTGCATTTATGGAAAAAAAAAAAAAAAAAGATGCATCACCAACCGTTGAGTAAAAGTGAGATGAAAGCACCCATTGATAATATTTCTTCATAGAAATGCAGAGCTCGAGTAGTCGAGTGTGTCTTTTAACATGGATAATAGTAATGGTTGTACGTGGTGTTACCAAGCCAAGCACCTGCATGGATTGAGATTGAGGGCCACTGCATTATCAGAGCTAAAAAAAAAAAATCCTAGGACATGGACTCCACTTGCACGACCTCCAAGCTGTAACCCCAAACTCAAATCAACACATAATCCTCAACAAAAGTAGTTCTAGAGTATTCTCAGCCCCTTCGATTTGGACCAGAGTGGGTGAGCATGTGTCACCCAGATCTATGTGTGATTTGTTCTCTTGGCTAGGCACATATGAGTCCAGGCTTTAGGAGTAACGAAATTTCTAATCATCTGTCGATTGTTTTTTCCGTGCGTAAGTCAATTCTATTTTGTGTGTGCTCTGCTTGTGTTTGTGGGCTGGCTAATCATGGGCTAACTCATCGTTCAGCCCGATTGTTGTACCATGCTATGTCTTTTTTTTTTGCGACAGCGCCGTTCGCGGCTTTTCATTAAGTAGAATAAAGTTCAAACAACAAGAAGCAACGGTAATCAAACCATTACCGATGCAAACCAAGAGAGAGGAAGAGAGAGAAATGAATATTCCACTCTTTCCTTTTTCACTTGCGACATCCTGTTCATCTTCTAGAAGCAAGCACGTGGCCTCGATCAAGAGTCAAAACTGGATTTCTTAGAGGGCATTGTTATCCTGTTGCTTCTAAAAACGTCTTCACTGCCTTAGTCAATCAGCGCTGAGCAGTGAAGTCACTGCTAAAAATCCTACACAACTATATCTCCAGTCTTGGACTCGTTTTTTAGTTTAGTTCTTCAGTTTTAGTTTTATTGCTCCTTCAGTCTTTGCCACCATATATAAACATAATAGTTACATGTATGAAACCAGTATGCACATCTAGGAAAAGAAATATTACTGGACTGTCAACCTGCAGGGGAAAGGCTAATTTCTGTGTTAGTTTCAGTTCAGAATCCAGGTTCGTTTACTGTTTAGTTTAGTAGAATCTATTTTACTTTTAATTATGTTCAATCAAGTTCAGGTTAAGTTTAGTAGAGTCTATTTTCATTTTATTTCATTTTAAGTCCATGTGAATTAGTTTTCAGTTTTACTTTTGGTTCAGTTTTTTGTAGAATCTAGTCTTGTAAGTTTGTAACCTGCATTAAAATTTCATTGAACTGTAATAGAGTTTGGCTGTTAGTATTTCAGTCTTCTCGTGATTTAGGTACTAATTCCAAGTTCAGTTTAGTGGAATCTATTTTTAGTTTTAGTTCAGTTCAAGTTCAGGTAATGTTTAGTAGACTATCTGTTTAAGTCCAGTTCAAGTCCAGTAGAATACAATTTTTTAGTTTAAGTTCAGCTCCAGTCTTGTAGAATCTAGGGTGTACTCAGGAAGACCATGTTAAATCTTGGTTCAGTTTAGTGTCTTAGAATCTATTTTCAGTTTAAGTTTAGTCCACTAATGTAGAAGAGTTTGATTTTGAAGTATTTCAGTCCCATTGTGATTCAGGTACTATGCATTGGTGGATGGTAGCTATAGGTTAGCTTCATAGCATGTTTGAATGGTTAATAATTGAATGTTCTATGAGAGCAGTAGCATAATACTTTATCTTTGAGTGTTGTGAAATTTCTGCTATGAATTCTTTATAGACAACTATGTGCTGGTAGTTAAAAGACTGCAGTGCTTGTCTACTTCTGCTTTTAAACTATGGGCTGCTATTTTCTGTTATCTTTCAGTGTATGTATGAATAGCTTTATAAAAACAGTAATAATTATATTTCTTTCTGCAACTGATTCTGTATTTTCACTTATTAAAGGTCCTCTATGATAGTACAACCAAACATATTAAAGTTTTTACAGAATTTTCCTGAAACCTTTAAGCTGAGTTTCTCATGGTAAATTATATTGCAAGGTAATTTTCAATAGAGAAAATTACTAGGCTTTTGAATGTAATTGTCGTAATGCTGCATTGTTTTTAGGCAACAACTGTATGTTACATACGCAAGCTATATTGACTTGCTACTGTTTTCTGAAAAAAAGTCGGGCTGCAATTTCCTTTCTGAATTTCCTATTCTACTTGCCTCTCTTTTAGTTATGTAGCCTGTTTCCTGTCTCCATTTGCCCAGATGGCAGTGGCAGAAAGCTAGCAACCAGCACCGTATATAACAAGCGTTGGTCATCAGGTTTGCATTGGGAAAATAGCAGCTCATAATTATTTTTGCTAACTCAATGCTTAATTTATGATCGCTGGGATATGCTTCTTTAGTTGTTAGTAGTCCTATGATAACTGCAAATGTCCTCCCTTATGCCTGCACTAAATCTAGTTGTGCTAGCAAGTATCAATTTGCGATTCTTTACTCGTATTTTTTTAAAAAAGGAACACAAGTGTGATTCCTTATTTACAAAGAGAGAGCATGCACGAGAAACTTGGGTTGTATCTTCGATAGAGATCGGCCCACAACAGCCTTGAAAGCTGTGAATCTTGAATCTAATGTTTTTTCAAGTTTGTATGTAGAATTTTGGGCGCGTTTGGCATGCACCCAAAGGGCGCGGAACCCCAGCAGAGACGAAGCCAAAACTGTGGCAGCCGTTTTGCTCCCCAAACTTTTGACAAGGTGTGGTACACGAAAGTCGAAACGGTAAGGATGAGGAGCGGGCGTCCGGCAGAACAGCAGGATCCGGACGGGCTTCTCTCCAGGGTGGTATCTAGGGTGGTGGGCAGTTCCTTTTTCTCTCTCCTTTGGAGCAACTCTAGCAGGCCCCAATAGTTAAATATGAGGTTTGAGGTCACAAATCCAACACCAGCCGGGCCCCTACTAGGGACCCGAAATTTGTTGGCCCAACAAAAATCACCACACCCAACAAATTTGTTGGGCCAATAGGTCGGACCCAATCCTGCCCGTGCATCTCCTTCCATCCCCGCGCCTCTACTACTTGAGGATGCGGCGACGACGGAGGACTCGTGACGGTGCCGCGCGCCACGCGACACTTCGCCCGCCCGCCGTCGTCTTGTGCGGTGCGACACGGCTCATCCGCCCGCCTTTGCTCCGGTGAGCCCTTCCCTTAGTGCTCGAGGATGCGGCGACGGAGAAACTCGTACAAACTTGGCACGGGCGGCTCCACCCCTCCAGTGAGTAGTTCTCTCCGGCGAGTGTGGGACGTGGCGGCCTCCTCCGTTGCCTGCCTGGCGAGAGCTAGCACGCCCGGACTCCACCGCGCCCCACCACCCCATCCATCCGGCTCGCCGGCTGCCGCGATGCCTCCCTCCGCCCACCCCGGGCGAGGAGGAAGCCGGACCAAGCCTCCCTCACAAGCACGTCGGAGATGCTGAAGTTGATGTGCCCCTCGCGAACACAAAGAGTTCCGGCGAGTTCGACAACTCCTCCCTCTCTTCGGTGGGGTGAGTGCGGGACCTATACATCGCGCGAAGGAAGAATAGAAGGACTGACAAGCGGGTCCTGGTTGTCATTGGTACATAAAATAGATTTAGGGACTAAAATTTGGGTGGTGTTGTTGGAGTAGAAATGAAAAATTGAGCCACCAAAAGTAAGGGGCAGCCCCAAAATCATAAGTAGGGGCTTTTGATTTGGGGCTGCTTTGGAGTTGCTCTTATCAATATCTCAATCTTTTCAAGTTAAAAAATGCAATATCTCGCTAAACTAAGGATCATAATTAAAATCCGATTGCACCATCGTGTTTCTTGTAATAAAATCTACAAAACAAGATCCCACATGGAAATATTTCGATACACCATTGTGTTTGATGAGATTAGAGTTAAATGCGTTTGTTGAGATTAGGGATCTTCCGATATAAGACATTTAGTGGTACATTTTTTTTTCTTCCAAATATATACCCAAGTGAGATATAGTTTTGAAGGATTTAGTGTAACAAACACAATGGTGAAATCGAAAAATTTAATTTGATTTTTATTTTGTAGTTAAAATATTTTAAAATATATGAAAATAGATGAGTTACTTTTGGACACCCTTGCATGGATGCAGCAGCACTGTGGGCTGCCTGTCCTCATGGGCATCTGGGGTCTTGTTTAGATGGCTAAAAATTCTAACCCAACTTCCAAGTTTTTCACTCTCTTCCAATCACATCACATTAAATACACCAAAAAACATATATTCGAGTATAAAATGTAGGTAAAAAAAAAGTAACTAATTATACGAGTTTAGAAGTACATTGCGAGACGACTCTTTTGAGCCTAGTTACCCCATGGTAGGATAATATTTACCACAAACAAACGAAACGTGTTACGAAGGTGCTACGGGAGTTCTAACAATGCTTTACGCAAGTTTTTCGACATATAAACGAGGCCCGGATGCCACGGTGAATCCAGGGCGTCCGGGCGCCGACCACAACGATATCGTGGTATTGCCGCAAATCGTGGCATCGAAGCAAATGCACGCGGAAAGTGCGGCGCTGAAGTTGCATCGCGGCGAGGTACGAACCAAATGTCCCTCTAAGAGTATGTACAATAAGTAATGTCAGCTTGGCTAATAGCTAAAATAACTTAGCAAAATTATAAGTGGAAGAGAGAGAAAACAGGAGAGAGAAGGAAATAGATGACGCATACATCGCCTTGAAAGGTCCTAATGGCTAGAGGGGGTGTGAATAGCCTATTAAAATTTCCTTCAACAACACTAAGCAAACCGGTTAGACAAAACAACGGCGTAGCAATTAAGCAATGCTTCAACTAGCTATGCAAGCCACAAGTCAAATCTATTGTCTCTAATCCACCCAAAGGCTTAGTCTCTATCTTTACTCCTAGGTGAACAAGCAAGACTAACTAGTTCTACTTCTAGGAGCTAAACAAGACTAGCAAGAGAGACTAAGCTACACAAGCTACACAAGTAAAGGTAATGCAAAGGAGCTAGAATACAATACCACCGCGGAGTGTAGAGGATGAACCCAATCACCGTGTGCAATGAGAAATCTCCAACGAGCTCAAGACAATAGACACGATGATTTTTTATCGAGGTTCACGTGCTTGCCGGCACGCTAAGTCCTCGTTGTGGCGACACACTCACTTGACGTGTGCTAAGCTTAATGGCCGGTGCCAAAACCCCTATGGGCGCTCAAGCAATCGATCACAAGAGAGGGTCCAACAAGCCACGAAAGCAATCCACTAGTGCTCCTTTCGCGAATCTCCTGCGGGGTAAGGAACGACCCCTCACAATCACCACCGGTGTGGCCTCAAACAAGCTCCACTTGAGCTCAACACCGCCTCTTGCTCCAAGCCGCTAGGGAACCAAGCAAATTCCCAAGAGAAACAAGATCCCGCAGCTTCTCCAAGGATGAAGTGCCTCTAGATGCAAGACCAATCAAGCAATGCACTTCTATCTCTCTCAATCTCACTCAAGATTCGAAGTTAGAGTGAGGGGATGAGTGGAGAGGAGTCTCACAAGCTCACAAATGAGTTAGGCTGTTGAAATGTGCAAGAGAGAGACAAATGAACCGGCCAAGCTAGTATATATAGACCCCAAGTCGAAAACTAGCCGTTGGTCCAAAGTTCCTCTGGCGACGCTGCGCCGGACACGCCAGGTGTCCACGCCGGACGCGCTGCCGGCAAAACCACGCCAGACGCTGCGCGGGCCGGCGCCGCCAGCGCGTCCGGCCAGTGCCCTCCCGACACCCTTATCGATCGTGCGGACGGGCGCGCCGGACACGCCAGCCCGGCACGGCGGCACGCGCCGCCGAGCGCTAGCCGGACGCGCCCGGCGCCAAGGTCCGTCGGGGTCGCCGACACCCTTTACGACGGCGTCACGGCGCCGCACAGCCGAGCGCGCCGCGCCAGCGCCCGCGCCGGCCAAACTTCCTCGAAGACGACATCTTCCCATAGCGGGCGACGCACGGATCCAAAATGACCGCGCCAGCGCTCGTCGCCGACGCCGTCGGGCGCCCCGATTTGAATATTTACCGTACTGGCGTGCCCGCGCAGCCCGTACCAGCGTCCGACGCAGACAAAAATATTCCTCTTCATCGTTGCGTCGTCGTCTTTCCGTCTTTCCAAGTTTCGCTTCTTGTCTTGAGTTGCCAACACTTCGAATGTGTCCCATGAGCACTTGTGTTAGCATGTCGCGTCGGTTAGACAAGAACGAAGTTAGTGCTCTCAATCCTAAATGCATATGCAAGTCAATTGGACCTAGAAGCACTTCATGCAAGGATTGTCGCGGCATCCCCTCTTGATAGTCGGCTATCTATCCTATAATGTGATCACATGCTCTATCGTGTCTTGATCACCGAAAAGGAAAACCCTATCAAGATACCTTTGCCTTGATCTCCCTGGTTCCTCTCAAGCCGATCACCGAGCTTGACGATCCATCAAGTCCACCGACATGGTCCATGTTCATGATCATCATGCTCCTTGTCATCAACCTAATCCTTTCTTAAAGTCATCACTTAGAGCAAAGGATTAGTCCACAAAATGTGTCATCAATTTCCAAAACCAAACAAGAGATTTCACGCCTTCACATGTTCCAAAAGGTTTGTGCGGGCCCCGCTAATCTTGTACTCGTGATCAAGAGCTTGCGGCTAAGACCCACTCAACAAGTGACCTAAACTCCAAAATGGATTGACCACGGTGTCTTTGGGTTCCCAAAACTTGCTCCAACAGAGTATGCAAAGACATCATGCATTTTGGGTGGGAGGAGAGGGATGGCAAATATGCCTTGTCCTAGAAGCTCGACGCGATATATCTCCTTCGCCGCGATGTGGTGGGCCCGCGCGCGGCGGCAAAGCTTCGGAGAAGATGGGCGGGGCGGCGAGCGAAGGGCGCCGGGCGGAGAAGACGTTGCGCGCGAGTTCGGACATGAGCGAGGCCCGGCCCGCGCCCGTTGCTTGGCCGTCGCGCTCACCGCGCCGTTGCCAAGACGCACCGCCACGGAGGGAGGGCGGGCGGCGGGCTCTCACGTGCGGGCGAAGGCGGGTGCGGCGGGGGCGGGCGGGGGCGCGGCGGGCGGAGCGCCGTCGGGATGCGGTCGCGCGCGCGCCGTCGGGAGCGGCAGGGGGTGCGGCGAGAGGAGACGGTGGAGGCCGGGCGCGGCCGGCGCGCTCGGTAGGCCCGCGGGCGGCGGCGCTCGGCGGGGATGGAAGCGCTCGGCGGCAGCGGGAGGGGCGGAGGGAGGTCTCGGAGGACACGGAAGCCAAACGCGATTTGGACGGCCAGCGGCGGCGAGCGAAGCCGGCGTGGAGAAGACAGAGCGGGAGTTGGAAGAAGATGCTATTTTTAGGTTGGCTGTTGGAACGAAAGGCGTTTTTAGGCCCAAGATCCATCCCCTGTGCGCCATCTATATCACCGGATGGGTCTCATTTTTAGGTTTGCTGTTGGAGAATAGAGGAGGGAAGTTGAGTTAGTGGTGGGTCCCACATGTTTAAAAAACATATGTGAAGAACCTGCTATTGTATTGCTTGTACGTAGAAATAGTCCATGCATGACATGGCTTGGCTATAAGCCAAGCTTATTGGTCTTGCTCTAAGTCCAAAGAAGTGGGGAAGCAGAAAGTGATGGTCTAAGGTTTGTTGGGACTATCATCTTGATTGATCGACATCTTCATCAGTATGTATTCTTTGAGCTGGTTTTGCCTTTCCTTTTGTTCGCATGTTGTTCTCCCTGTGTTCCGATCAGCTACCCAGAAGATACTTTTGGATTTCCTTTGTCGGTCAATACTGTTTTGTTATCGAGTTTAGATGTTGACCCACCAAGATCCTTTTCTTAATAGGTTTTGGTTTTTGCTGTGCAACCTCTCTTTCCAGTTATCGGGTGTATTTTTGTAGCAGTATGTATTGACTCCATGTGCACGTGTCTTGTTCTGACTGGCTGAAAAAAAAAACAGAAATCAGCCAATACATACGGCTACAAAAATACACCCAATAACTGAAAAGAGAGGTTGCACAGTGTTAAGAAAAGGATGGGCGAGCTGCATCAACGAAGCCCGTCGGCTACTGACAGAGGACATGCTCGTGGAGATGACCATGGAGAAAAGCATTGTAGACATCGAGCTGCTTGGTCGGCCATTGGCGATGCATGCTAAACATGGCATTAAAGTGAATGTGGCAGCAACGTAGTTACACTAATTCTGCATACCATGAATCAATCTGAGAAATATTTCAGAATCTTTTATAGCAGAAAAGAAGATTTCAATGTCTTATTTATCTAGTCCAAGGGGAAGGTCAGTCAAAATCAACAACAACGCGGTCGTCGTCAAGGCTTCCTTAGCAGCTCTGGAACAGGGGTCACCTGACTGCTGGCTCCGACCTCCGTTTCTGCGTACAACAGTACAAATCTATACCTACTAATAAAGCGAGAAAAATTTCCAAAAGTCCAATATTTGGTTCACCTTCTAGAAGTGTCCAGCCTTGATCCCGATTGGACACGTATAACTTCTATACCTATCAATAAAGAGAGAATTTTCGGTTCACCTCGGTTTTTTTTCAACCTGCCTACTCTCGGCGAGTTGTACGCCTGGTCGCTCCCACAGTTCTTATAGGATATACGTAATAAAGCGAGGAATCCTTTCACGCGGCTTCCGGCAATCCATCCTACAAATACAACTTTGTTGTACGTACCGTCCTCACCTTGCATCGATCCATCTACGAGAACCTGAGATCCAAGAAGAACCTAGAGATCCAAGAACACAAGCACCATGGAGGCGGCGGACGGCAACGCAGCGTTTCGACACCGGCGCTCCGCCACACGGCAGCAGCTCGTCAACACCAACAAAAGCGACCGTGGCAACGACAACCTTTCTCAGCTTTGTCCATCTACACCGAGATGGCCTGGTGGCGGTGCCGACGAGCTCCTGACCCTTCGGGGCGCCGCGTCACCCAGCAACCTTGCCGAGCTCGTCCGGCGGGGTGCTCGCCGGCGATTCCACATCCGGCGGGCGCTCATTGCCTTTTCGGCGTGCAGCCTTCTGACATCACGAGGTGGTCTTGAAGCCGGTGACCGCCATCGAGTGCTTCAAGGCTGAGGTGCACGCCATGGATTTTCAAGACAAAGACAAACGTGAGTGTGCGAACGTTCTTCTTCTACCTCCTTCGTCCGCCATCGATCAACGCTTAATAAATGCCCGATAGATCCAGTAGCCACCTAGCTTGTTATCAATATGCAGTAATAATCCACACACAGTACGCTGGCAGAGGAAGCACAGTAGGAGATCAATAACTCGGTGTATTTCGGTAACAAGACCAAAGGACTCATCGCCGAAGGGGTTCCTCCAATGTACGGCGCCGAGATCGGCCTGATGCTCGTCAGTGCCATATATACTTCAATGACAAGTGGGACAGGGCCTTTCACCCAAGCATTGCGGCGTGCATGCCTTGTGGCTGGGTGTGGTACCTTGCTACCGCCATCACCGAGGAGGCCGGTTGCACCACTACGTCGTGGGCGAGGAGGCCCAACGCGACGTGTGAGTGCTACCTGTTGCTCGATGCTCTTCAAAAAATTCTTTTGTGCGACTTCATGCTTTTCTAAATTTCTAATACTTTGGTTGTGCATAAAAAACTTCAGTTTCTTCGGATGATCGGTTTGGATGGAGACAGATACCTAAGCCGAAGCCAAATTTATACCAATAATAAAAAGCAAAAACCCAAAACATCTAATTTGAAGAAGAATTGAAACAATAAGTATCAAGCCACAAGTCGTAAGAGTGACCATACAAACAATAGATCATGTATCCCGCCGTTGCGCGCACGGGCATTTTTCCTAGTTTAAAATAAATTAAAAAATATATACACATGTACACATGTCATCTCAAAAGTTATTCTTACCTTCATCCTTCGTGGGGGCATTCACATCTTCCGTGTTGACAAATTCGACACAACCATCATCGATCACCGAAGTTGGAACTGTGGTTTCTTAAAAAAAAAAATAAGCCCAAAGAATACAAAAACTTATGACTTAAGAAGCTAATTTAGACCTGACAATTAATAATCCAACTGTGCTAAAAAAGAACAATTCACAAATACAATTTTTTATGAACTGATGATCCTTTCCATCTAGTATTTAGTCATTTTAACAAAACACTATCCACAATCTAAACTCTGAAACAACAAGGAAGCAATCCTTGCTGAGCAGAAATTAGATAAACAAAAACACTATTCACATTCTAACCTTTGAAATAACAACCAATCCTTACTGAGCTGGAATTAGATAAATGTGGATGGTCATACCGGGGCGGTGGGGACGGATGGGGTGGGAGCAAAGTGGAGGCCTCGAGGGGATGTATTTATACCTAGGTTTTACCTGTGTATTGGGCTAGGTGCATTCTAGGATGCATTTTAGTGGGCCTTCATACTATAGTTCGGTTATTTTGGGTCAATTCGGTTAACCTGAGCCCAGAGCAGAATTAACAGTAATAATTTCGGTTCCCTAGAACCTGGAACCGAATTATTTGGTTTCAGTTACGGTTAGTTTGGTTCGGTTTTCGGTTTTTATGCCCAGGCTGAAGTCAGAGTGCCCGACGCGATGGGATAGGGAGGGGAAGGAGGAGTCAGAGTCGCCCGCGAGTAGCGGCGCCCGCGTCCTCCAAGGCTGCAAAGGTGTCACCCTGCCTCATCGGTCGTCGCGTTGCAGCAGCCGTCGCCGTCACGTCGCCAGTGACCGGAGCTAGGGTTTCGAGCATGCTAGGTGCACGGGGGAAGGGAGGGGAGAAGAGGAGTCAAGTCGAAAGCATGGGGGAGAGAAATCGAGCTAGGACTACTCTTTTTTTCGGTGGAAGCAAGGTTCGATCCCTAGTGGGTTGACAGTGGACACACATACCGCGCGTTGAAGCATGCAGACCTGGATGGCCATCGGATCGAGTTGAAGCCTATAGAGAGAATTAGGAGGCTTTATCTTAATGATGTTGAGATCTTAGGTGCAATTTTCTGGATGCATAAAGTTGAAGGCTTTTGACGGGGCGTTTGTTTGGATGGACCGAGCGTAATTTGAGAATCTAATTATAGTAGAGACTAGTTTCATACCCGTGTGTTGCTACGGGATAGAAAAACTACCGTAAAAACCACAAAGATCGCACAATATGATAACAATCCTGCAAAATTAAATGCAGATGTTAAAGTAAAATTTAATCTAAAAATAAAGTTCATGAAATTAAGAGTCACAGAGAGTGTGGTTTCGCAAGCTCGACAATATAATAGACAAGGACCTCAAAGCAGGCCAAGCAACAGCACAAAGCCAAGGACAACAGACATGTAGGCCAGTTTTGCCATATCAGGATTTGATCGGCATCGAAGGTGACAATGAGGAGTAAGCCTTTATGTTGGTATTGTACCACATCAATTCTTTACGAGGCACACTGATAATGGAAACTTCATCTTTTTTAGGGGAGATTATAAAAGTGATCCACGTGATTTTCTTTTCTGAATGAGCAGCAGCCAGAGAACTGATGTACCAGTACAAAAAACAGTTCCAGTTTCAAACTCTAGAGGCACCTTGATTCCTTCCAGACACGGTCATTTCAAGTAGGGGATCACATGAGTAGCATTAAGAATCTTTCAAGTACAATAGCAACTTGTATCTAAGTAGAACAAAAAAGAGTTGGCTGATCTAAAGCCTGGATTAAGTAAACCATCTAGTTCAATCCACCATCAAGAAAGTTTTGCCGTGCCTTTGAGGAACAATTTTTTCATCTTCTCACAGCTATATTCGCTTTTATTTACTCACTAATTCCGCTCACTGCAACCCTATCTAGTAGTACCCCATAGATGTAAGCAGCAAAAAATCGAATCACTGATCTCAAATATGTCCATCCCGGTTCAATTCAAAATTGCTGAGCGGAGGGCAACGTCGGGCCACGGCTCATGACGGAGATAGCGGCGTTGACGGTAATGGAGCAGGTTGCGGCGGCCTCTCTCCTCAAACAGCTACCAATTAGTCATCCATACATTAAAGTTGATGGATTGGCAATAAGGATTGTTTGACACCAAGTTTGAGTGCTACAATGGGCAATGATCAGGAGAGGTGCATTTACAGAGAATGTGTTTCCAAGTCTAAATGACATAACTCAAGAGTTTCCTGTGCACTCTACGATAATTTCCACTGGTTACATATCCTAATCCCGTTTGATCTGCCTATCCAAATGCCATCAAGGTGGGTGGATGAGGAGCAGAAGGGATATGAACACTCAGAGCAAAGCACACAGAAGGCATGCACCCTGAGTAGCATTGCGATGTCATTGTGCAGCCTAATTTTTTATGGGCCATACACAGAAACAGAAGCATGCACCAGTCAACAATCAGTGAGTATTCCAGCTAAATTTGGTGACTGTAATGCATATGCATAAGCATGCTCTTTACTTCTTTTCTACGACAATCATCGCCTCACCTCGTCGGTCATTTTGGAAATAACTGCATTTTGGACAATTGAAAGAACATGCTCTATTGCTCCAAAAGAACATCACTCACCTCGCATATTTTTTAGTCATCAAGTAATGCATATGGATTTAAATAGTTTAGAGGTTCTGGGTGACTAACGATATGCATAAGCAGAGTGGAGGTTTTGCTATGCAACCATAAACAAAATGATGGCAACTGGTTGGGCATTACGAGAGGGAAATAATTTTCTAACCTTGCAACACCTTTCTTGGCACGAGCAATGATTTTCCCTTCCCCCATTGAACAGCTTCCTTCAGGAAATATATGAACGCATCCACACTATTAAAGCTTTGAAAGTGCCATATCCATTCCCTGAACAAAGGAAAAAATAGCTACAAGTGAAGAGTGAATCTGGTGATGCATCAAATTCAATAGTCGAAATGTATCTCTGCCCTTTATAATTCCCAATATGACACTGCTCACTATAATATTAATGTTTATGAATCTCAGACAAATTGGTTCACTATAAATCTGCATGAACTCAAGTCTGACGCAAGGGAGAACATACAATACCTGAGTTCTTGGACCAAAGACAAAAAAAAATACTGAACTGCTTACTGAAGCATCTTGCACTTTCCAATGGTGCCTAAACAAATTGGAAATAGACAACTACATATATATGGAACCTAAAATGATTGGAATCACACGAAAATATCTGAACATCAGATTTCAGAAACTTTATATTTCAGTTATAGCAACACAATTAAGCAATATAGAACATTGAAGATGTTGAATCAAAGATAGGGCCGGGAAGGGAGGGGCATGTACCTTGAGTAAGGAGAGCAGCAACACCTTAAAGGACATGTTAGAGAATGCACCTGGAGCCAGCAAGAAAACAAATACAGTCATGAGCCTAAACTGAAACAAAAAAAGAACGTAGCTCCTTCATGAGCCTAAACTTTAAGAAGAAAATATATGTTTCATAGTTTTATGAACTTAAACTAAAAACAAATGAAGGATCAAGGATGTAAAAATGTGCTCCTTAATGAGTGTCAAATGAAAGTTCATCATTCTCCATCGCTTCATGAGCTTAAATTGTAGCGTAAAGATCATCAATATGCTCCATTGCTATACCATCATAAACTTTTCGTACGAAAATATATCGGGTATCGAGTCTGCTATCAGTGTACTGACCTTAACTGCAGGCAAAGTATGCTCATGTTTTAGTTGACACCAATGCACCTTAATTAATATCAGGGTTATAGGTAGTAGAACTTTAAGCACAATTGAGAAGGTTTCAAATTTCAGTTGTAACATAAACAAGCACAAGTTACCTGACAAAGATGTGAGCGATTGGATATAATATTCCAGGTCCGGAATTGCAGATGACCACTTGCTACTAATCATGCACTAGTTTGATTAATGCAATGATGTCGTTGATACACTTGTTCTCCACGATATTGTCGTCATGAACAGAATCACATTGTTAAAATCCGGCGGCCATCAAGTATAATATGTATTAAATATAAAAATAAGCAACATAAATGGATCCTCCTGATAACACTAATCTGCGAGGAGCCTTGCTCACCTCCAACGAATAATCAGGTTGCCAGAGTTGCCCTCATCTCGCTCGCGTGCAGGCCTCCAGAGCCGCAGTTGCCGATGCAGCCGGCCATATGAGCCGTTGTCGAGGTGATTGCGCTGGGTTGCTGGACCTGCCCTGCCATGCTCGCGCGGGTCGCCGGACAATGTTCGAGGGGCGCACGCCGAGGCCGGGCCGAGCCGCCCGCCGCCGCCAGCTAGCCCGTCGTCGGGGGGCAAACTCGCTGGGGAAGATGGCACCAGCATGTGCACCACCGCCGCAAGGTTGAGGGCGCCCGCGATGGCAACAATGACGTTGAAGGCAGCAGCGCACGCACCGCCGCGAGGTTGAGGGCGATGGCGTGTTTATGGAGACTAGGTAAAACCCGGCGTTGCAACGGGATAACAAATTTTATAAAAAAATGCATAGATCGCATGATAAGATAATAATATAGTAAAAATTAAACAAAGATTACAAACAATTAATTTTCGTGTAATCAACTTAATGTCAAGAGAGGAATTTTTACAAACATTTTAACATGATAAGTTGGTAACTATAATGCATGTGTGTCCTGTGAGCATTTTTGTCCCTACCAAAGAGACAGCTCACTTTGTGAGATATTGATCAAGCGTTAGGCAGTTAGCTGACATTGATGGATGGGCGAAATGTTAGCTGACAGTTGGTCACCAGACATTAGCTACGATTGACATTGATTAAACATACTTAACTTATTATTGTTTCAGATAACTGATTAGGATGCTAGGAGATTCAAGCAAATTGTTCGGTTTATATACTACTTACTACTTAGGCACAACAATAGGATACTCTCGACTCTCCAGAGGAATGTATATACTAACTAATTTTTCATATGCAAGCCAAGGGAGCCAACACAAATGGTTTCAGAATTGCATGTCAGTTGAAAAAATAAAAGACAAACCAAAGCACTGAACATGGGAATAAATTCCTCCATGGAAAAAACAAAAGACAAAAGACAAACCATGGCAAAACGTGTGTGACGCCGAAACAATTCCACTGATCTGCATCTATATGACAACAAAAAGTGATGACGGGATGAGGGGAGTCGCCTTACAGATGGAAGTTTAGGACAATGAACAGAAGTGATGGGAGGACAATTTAGGCCAGAACCAGTGGCACCCTCAACCTTGCTGCCGCAGGATCGAATGGACCTCGACAGTGAAGAGGATTCGCAGAGAGCATGAAGAATGAAACAGGCAGGAGTCGAGTTGGGTCAAACCTTGATGCCGAGTTGCTTCACCACCGGCACGCTGCGCCGCCTGCGTCTACAATCCGGCCGCAGCGTCTTCGTCCGCAATTCGGTCACCGCGCCACCTCTGATGCACCGCTTCTGCCTTCTCCGTTAGCAGTGTCCGCAGCCCAAATCCGGTCGCCGAGCCGCCTCTGCCTTCTCCGGATGCATCGGCTGCCTCGCTCAGATCTTCGCGATGGTGAAGCCGCTGCGTCTGCCCGTCATGACGCCATGACGGTAAGGGTGTCTGTCTCGTGGGTGGCGCAGCCTGTCGCGATGGGGAGGGGTGTCCGGCTGGTGGGGGGCGCGACCGCCGCCGGTGGCTAGGAACGGGGTGCAGGGCAGGAAGCGAGGTCCGGGGAAGGGAAGGGCGAGAGCGAGAGGGCGTGATTGGTTTCCCGATGAATGCCGTGATTGTGGAGAGTATTTTACGGAGTGAAGAGGAGAGCGCGGAGCGAATCACTTCACGAGAATTTTACGGAGGAAGGAGGAGATCGCGGGGTAGAATTACTTCACGGAGGATTTGATTTGCACCATTGCTTTCCTTTTTGCAAAATTACCGAATCGCATGGGGAAGCGAGCGACGGAACATGGTCGCATGTGGTGATCACGTCCTTCTAAATTTGGAGCGAGGCAGGAGATCGCACGGATTATAGGGAGATTAGGAGCGGGAGGGGGTCACACGAGGGGAGGGCAGGCGAACAAACCAAAAGATTATCGTGATCATTAGAAAATCTTACTTTCGCTTCTTTTTATGTCGTAGACGTTGGAGGAGATTGCGAGGGGAGAGAGAGTCAAAGGATTTGGCACAAGATGTACGGTACGGACCCTTTTTTTGCTTCCATTTTTTTTATATATTATACACGCTAGGTAAATGCCCGTGCGTTCTGCAACGAAACATATTATACAATGATAACCTATACTTGAGCGTGTATTATTCTGTTACTGCTGAATAATCGTAAGAAGTTTGTGTTTCACAATACACGCTTTTACAATATATTGTACAACCAAGAAGATTTTGAAGTCCAAGAGCCTTTGTTTGAATTGTCAATTACTCTCTCTCCGTCTCAAAATAGATGTCATTCTCGCTTCCCGAGAAGTCAAAGTTTTCAAGATGTCGGTAATTATATATTAAAATATATAAATGTTTATGTTAAGTAATTAGTATGGTCGGAAAGATTTTTAACTCTAGTTTTTTAACAAATTTATTTGAAGATTTAAACGTTGCACATATTTTCAACAAACATAGTCGAGTTGAAAACGTTTAACCGCACGCTTCCCATAGTGACATCTATTTTGAGATGGAGGGAGTATCTAACTAAAATTTTGGTCATCCGACTAAAACTTTAGTCACCTCTCCTTTGGATAGAGGGACTAAAAAGGATGAGAGAGAGAAGAGAAATAGAGCCACACACACATGGACCAATAAAGAGAGCACTTTAGTCACCATAAGTTGAATTAACCTTGACTTTTACATTTTAGTCACCTCCTAACTTTTTAGTCACCCAAATCCAGGCACCACTTAATATGTCGTGTCATTCTCAAGTTCAAGACGCGGCATTACACTTCTTGCAGAAGAATCCTTCACATACCTCAAGTTGTCACTGTCGTAAAAATGGTGTATTGTGAAAAAAAACCGTAAAATCAAAGCGGTTAGAAATTCTTTCAAGAACAGACAATAGACATATATTTTTTTTTCCAAAAGAAGACAAAATAATTATATACCCTCTCTTAAGCATGTTCACGGACCATACCGAATGATATTTTTAAATAAATAATAATAGATATAAGAAAAGATATATGTCATTTTTCACTTTTCAGCATATTGCACAGACCATGTCCAACAAATTTTTTTTTTCTCCAGCCCCTTCCTGATGCCATCCTCTCTCCCCCACTCCCGCCGGAACGAGATCGTCTAACGTCGGGTAAAACGACTGCAGCTGCAGTCACGCGATCTGTGCCGCTCGTTGAGGATCTGAGGATGCTTCTTCGCAGCGTGAAGGTTAGGCATCTCTATCTGGGCCTCGGCCCACGAACAAGTCGATCGCTCTGTCTTTTGGTTCCTTTTGGCGCGACTTCCGTCTATTTTTTTTCCGTTCCCGCGAGCGAGGGTTCCCTGGCGTTGGAGTCGGCAATCAGATTTTCGCGAGTGCAAGAGTGAGGCGATCGGCTGCTGCTTTTGTTTATTCGCTGGAAACATGTTCGTAGGTGTGTATTCCATTCTATCTCTCCATGTTTATTTAGATTGCATTAGTATTCTTCTAATTTGTTTCCCATTCTCCCATACATCAGCTCGTGTTGGACTTGGTTAAAGAAACACCAACTTGCGTTCATCACAAAATAGAATCTAAATGTCTTTTGCAAGTTTGTGTAGTCTCTGAATTGGTCGTTATTTAGATTACATCAACGGCGATGAAGCGGCGCTTGACGGGGGACGGCGACAGCGACGGAGCGGCGCTTGACGGGGACGGCGATGTGCTCGTGTATGACATGGCGCTCGGCGAGGTGAGCAGCTGCCCAGCGCTCGGCGAGGAGACACACTGCATCGGCGAAGACGGCGGCGGCGGCGATTTTACCTATCTACGAGACTCAGGAGCTCTCTGCAAATGCAAGCACCATGGGCTTTAGTTGGGCCGGATCAACAGGTCGTGAACACATAAATTAGTGGCCAATGCACGTAATCGTCGGATCCTTAACGACCGGCACAGATAGCGTGACTGCAGCTGCAGTCATTTCACCCGACGTTAGATGATCTCATTCCCCCGCCACACTCACTTCGACTCCCCTCGGATGAGCCGATGACGGGCCCTACACCATCGCCGGCGTCGTCCACTCCGCCTCCCTTGCCCGCGACCCCTCATTCACCAACAGGACGCGCTCCCTTCGCCACTTCTTGAGCACCACGATGCCACTCGAGGTCGCCCCGGGCTGCTCCCCCTCCTCATGAGGGCCGTGGCCCTTGCGGAGCAACTCGATACACCACCTCTTCCGTCGCTACCGCTCAAGCTCGCCACGAGGACTTCCATTTGCGTCTGCACAGGCAGATCCACCATAGCTCTTCGCCCCTTTCCTCCTAGCACTGCAGGAGATCCAAGAAGTGCTCCAGAAGGTTAAGTCGCAAGCCCCTCTGCTTTATGATCCGATCAGCAGCAATGGCCTGCATCTTGGATTCTTGGCTCTTCACGAATGCTTAGTTGCTCATGGTCAAATAGTGTAGTGCAGTTAATATAGTTCGTTTAGATGTTTACTATATGCCTCAACAGGTCAAGTAATAGTACAGTGGACTCCAATACTTTTGAGCTCTTCAACAAATAGAGTGTGGTGGCATTATTCCAAGTTCTCCCAGATTTCAAGTATAATAATAATGGTAGGTTTGCTTTCAAAAAAAATAAAAATAATGGTAGCTTATTTCCCAGTTGAACTGTGTCTAGGTACAAATAGGTCCATTACTGAAACAGATTTGGTTAACTGTTTATAGTTAGCACCCCCAATAGTTACATCATTTTTTTGTGTAGTATACTTTTTAAAGTTTACATATTGTTTCAGTTTACATATTACTTTGATATGAATTAACTTAAGGAAGAAACTTTTATCCACATGACACAATACTGGAGTATTAGTTAACTTGTCTGAGAAAATAACAACATTACTATTTTATTTGGTTCTATAGAAAATAGAAACACTTGATGGATTTTGTGTCATGTATGCTATGGTTTGATAATTTAGAGAATCGATCAACAACAACACAATTGAGATGCGAAGTACCTGGGAGATGATGTCCTTTGATGCATGGTCCAGGAAGCCTAACGACTCGACGTGGCCTGTGAGCGCTCTTCTGTCGACTCAAGATCCGAAGCAGTTGATGTGCCTAGTTCAGCACACGTCCAGGAAGAGTGACGATCGAGGTATTCCTTGAAGAAGAATGGGCGCATCCCAGAGGCTAGGGCAGGCCGGCACTCACCCGACGCTGAAGAGGATGCAAAATTCGTGACGCAGAACAGGACGTCGGAGCGGCGTCCTCGCTTCCGCGTGGTCGTCGTGGCTATGGACGGCAGCGACGTCGCAGCAGGGTTGATCTCGTTGATGGGGCTCCGGTTGTACTCAACGTGCGCGGGCGACCTTGGTCCTCGGCGCAACCTCCGGCCACGGCGCGCGGATCGTGCAGCTCCCCTGCGCGGACAAGGTGGCCCTCGGCGCGTGGACGGCGCGGCCTGGCAGCTCGCGACCGCACGGGCGCGGACGCGGCGCGGCGCGCGGACAGCACTGCCCCCCAGCGCGCGTCACGGCGGGCGGGCGACCTGGCAGCTCGCGACCCCGTGGGCGCAGCCGCGGCGCGACCCACACGACCCGCCCGGATCCAGCGGTCAGGCGCCCTGGTCGGCGACGGCGGCGCTTGGCGCAACATCGTCGACGCTCGGCGCAGATTCGTCATCCCCAGGCGGCTCTCGGCGCGCTGGGCGACGGCGTGACATGCTAAGATCCTGGATGGGGCACCTGTTTTCCACGATGTCGGGCGACGGCGGCAGGACCTGTCGTGCTGCGGCGATGGGGGAGCAAGGGAGCGCCGCCAGTTTCTTTTGGATCGTGTGGAGGAGAGGGAGCGTCGGTTTCTGTTGCGGTAGAGAGGAGGAGGGCCGAGGGAGCGCCGCCAGTTTCTTTTGGATCGTGTGGAGGAGAGGGAGCGTCGGTTTCTGTTGCGGTAGAGAGGAGGAGGGCCGAGGGAAGTTCCAGCCGGGTAGAGGCTCACGTATTAGCGGTGTAAAAACCGCCGGGGCGGGGTCATTACCGCGGGGGCGGGGTCATTACCGCCTGGCGACGATTCCTTTTGGGTTTTTTTAATAGTAAGATAATACAGAGTCGGTGCTGCATTGTATATTCTTGATGCGGTGAAATTAAGCTGGTGGGCCAGGACTTCCATTTCTATCGCAGGTGAGTGCAGGCAGCCCGATTTCCTTTCGTTTCGTGTGCGCGCGCGCACATGGGTGGTGATTGCCTTTTGCATAGGGCGGGCGTGATTTAAGGATGGTATATTCGCACGTCGCAATTTCCTTTTAGATGCGCGGGCGGGATCGCAGGGGTGGGGGAGGCAGAGTCAAAACAAAAAGTCGTATGCCCACCCTCTCTCCCTCCGTTCCTACCCGCAGCCCAATCGGCTGAGTGGGCCAGATCGCCACCCCCTCCTAAAGGTGCAAAGGGATAACCTATAGATGCACTTCCGAACCTCTTTGGTTCGAAAATATTTGTACTACTTATTTAAAATTTTTAAATAATTAGTATAAATACTTTTTAGAAAGATTAAGACAAATCTTGAGCAAAAGAGGTTTGGAGGTGCACATATTTATCTCCAATTTGCACCCCTACCCTTCCCCGTCGGCCCATCTCGCCCTCACCACCCCGCAGGCCCACGCGGGTTGAGAGTGGCAAAGCCGCGCAGGCCGCTCGCCTCCCAATCCCCGGCCCAGTTGCCTCAGCTCCCTCTGGCCCATCTTGTGCGCATGGCAGCCCAGCTCTCCTTCCCACGGGCCTGCCCGGACGCGAGGCCCGGCTGGCCCAGCAATCGCGCCCTGGTACCCTAGAAGACACCCGAACAGCGCAGGCCGGATCCAGCAGGGACGATCCTTACCCTCAATCCCAGACAGCAGCACGCCTTCGCCGCCGCCACCAAACCCCCTCGCCCTTCGCGTATCTGCTCGAGTGCGTAGCCATCCCTCGCACCTCCCTCCAGGCCACCCCTCTTTCCAGCGACATGCCGTCGCCTGCTGGTACGAGGACGCCGATCCAACCCTCGCCTCCTCCTAAGCGGCAGCGTCGGAGGAGTACGCCGCCGCCGAGCCCAGGGCTATGTAGCGCTCCTCGTCGAAGTTGCAGCGCACCTCCTCGTTTCGCGACGTCCTCGTCAAGACCGAGAGGCGAGGCCACCCGAGAATCCTCAACGAGAGGTGAGCCCACCCGAGAAACTATTCTAAGCGTAATTGCGTGAATGTTTCTTTTCGATGTCGTTCTTGTTCTATTTAGGTTAGGTACTGATTAATTTTGTAGCGCTATCAGTTTTTGGCATTCGAATGTAATTTTAAGCACAGTATTTAATATTTATTAAGATTTATAGTTTATATATTTAATTAATTAATTAATGTTTTTGTTTATTTTCTTTAATATAATGAAATTAGTGGGTAATTTAAGGTGGTTATATTAATTCTTTCAAGTTCAGCACTAGACTATACTGCCATTAATTGTTAGTTGAGTTATTAATAACTGTCTATCTAGTTCTGTCGTTAAAAATTGTCTTACTATCACTACTAATATATTTGAGTATACATAAATCGAACTCAAAAATTCAAGAAATAACATCTCTATGTCTACAGTTTTATCCTATATCATTGACTCATAGAACATAAACAACTAAAACTAAATTGATGCATGCTGTAGTTGATGTTGTTGTTCACTAAATAATTTTGGAACTTGTTAATTTTGTTACTGTTGATCGATATTGCTTACTTATTATGATACTTTCATGTAACACCTATGTCATAACTTTATGCTTTTACTCAACACAATTAGTGTATCAACATTTTTCTGTGGTCATCTCATGCCTCAATTTTTTTTCGAAACTATATAACAAAACAAAGGCATTCTCTTATTCATGTTAATCTTTTGCATTATTTTTTGTTTTTAATTGAAAGCAATAAAGAGTATGTCCATACTAACAAAACTGTATGAATTAGCAAATCTGTTATAAATATTGTTTCGACCAAGTCACATGCCACTGTTTGGGTGTGGTGACGCAAAATAAAGAACAATCAGAATTTTGGCAGATTGGATGTGAAATATCGTAGAAAAAGAACCCCAAGTTGGTATGACATGACTATGATCATAGTATTTAGTTTAATGGATGATTGAAACAACATTTCTAGCTGTTTTATATTAAATGGTATCTCAACTGTGTATGTTGTTGGTTGATGTATTTGGCGTATTCCTGTTGCATTATATTTGCTACTGATGTCAATGCATGCATCACGCTTACGTTTATTTGTTTCATAATTTGAAACTTTATTTTTGTTTTGGTACTAAGGTGACGTGTCTTCGAGGATAAGACAATAGCGGCTGCCTTGCAGTCAAGTCCCAACAGGCTGATGACGTGTAGAACAAAGCTTGATTATGCACCAGAGAATAGTCAACCGGGTCCGGTGGCAATATTCTGGGACATTCAAAACTGTCCTCTCCCACAGGATGCTGAGCCAAGAGATGTCTCTTCTCATGTCAGGAAAGCTTTGGCGGTGCATCATAATTTTAGTGGTCCAGTGACAAAGTTTTGTGCATATGGCGATTTCAACTATTTTCCAAGTAGAATCAAGGGAAGCATTACAAGACTCTGGAGTCCAAGTTGACAATGGTTCCCATAAATGGAAGAAAGAAGCTGCTATTAAGACTATACTGGCACAGATGTTATTCTTTGCTATCGACAATGGTGTTCCATCATCCATTATGCTCATATCTGGTGATGCGGTCTTTGCTCTAGCGTTGCAAGGACTTTGCAAGCGTAGACACACCATTGCCATTGCCATTCCTTCTGCTATTCATGTCGCATCAGATTTGACAATGGCTGCGGAGATAGTGTGGGATTGGCCTAGCCTTGCCCGAGGTAAAGGGGTTGGGATCCCTAAGCCCTTGGCTTGTCCTGGTGACCTTCAAGCATTGAAGGGTGAAATGATGGAGCTGTTGAAATCAACTGAATATGGATCTCTCAAAGTTTCTGAAATTCCTAGAGCGTATCAAAAACACTTTCTCAGACCCCTAATCATATCACACTATGATGTTACTAAGCTTGATGAGCTTTTCAAGAAACTGGGCTGCGAGTCTTTTCTTCTGTTAGGGGGTCATGCAAGTATGGTGGTGTGCCTTAATACAAACTCACTTTTGAAGAAGGTGACATATATGAGAGATTTGCACAAGGACCAAGCCACCACCGGTTAGTTTTTTTTCTTCTGATGTCAGTTCAGCTCTTAAATACTTGAGCTCTAGTTTCCTTTAACATGTGTTACGCAAGCCTGTCATTTTTTACCGTGTCGACATGATAAGTGTGGATGCCATAGTAAGTATTCGTAATAGCTTCCCTTGGCTAATCTGTGTGAGCGGAGAGTTGTTTCTTCTATGAAAAAGGAGGATACGAAAGAACCGTAAACATTTATCTAATTCCCTCTCAGTAAAGATTGTTTGTTATTTCAAAGGTTAGACTGTGAATAATGTTTTTTTATCTAATTTCTGCTCAGCAAGGATTGCTTCCTTGTTGTTTCAGAGTTTAGACTGTGGATAGTGTTTTGTTAAAATGACTAAATACTAGATTGAAAGTTTCATCAGTTCATAAAAAATTGTATTTGTGAATTGTTCTTTTTAGCACAATTGGATTATTAATTGTCAGGTCTAAATTAGCTTCTTAAGTCATAAGATTTTGTATTCTTTGGGCTTAAGTTTTTTTTTTTTTTTTTTTAGAAACCACAGTTCCAACTTCGGTGATCGATGATGGTTGTGTCGAATTTGTCAACACGGAAGATGTGGATGCCCCCACGAAGGATGAAGGTAAGAATAACTTTGAGATGACATGTGTACATGTGTATATATTTTTCAATTTATTTTAAATTTGTACTGTTGTACAGAAACGGAGGTCGGAGCCCGCAGTCACGTGACCCCTGTTCCAGAGCTGCTAAGGAAGCGTTGACGACGACCGCGTTGTTGATTTTGACTGTTATACCTTCCCCTTGGACTAGATAAATAAGACTTCGAAATCTTCTTTTCTGCTATAAAAGATTCTGAATTCATGGTATGCAGAATTAGTGTAACTACGTGGCTGCCACATTCACTTTAATGCCATGTTTCGCATGGTTTTCATCCGCACTGCTTGTTTAGCTTTACGACTTTGAAATGGCAACGGATTTGGGACTTGCTGAATGTTTTGCTCTTTTATTACTCACTTACTCGTTTGAGCAGGGTGTCATCTTGAATTCATTGTCTTAGAACAACTCCAAGAGAGTTGCTAAAAATTAATAAGCTAAACTCATAATTTAGTCAAGCTCTAAAATAGAAAACCATATAAAAAACTAGAAAACTCCAACAACATTTCTATTATGGCAAAGTAGATGGCTAGCGGCATATGCAAGCTATATTAACCATGCGAGGTTGTAGGAATAACCAGCTTGCTATTTTACAAAACGAGATAGCATAACTGTTGAAGTTCACTTTTTGCTCTAAAAATCTAAATATAACATACAAAACACGGATAACATGTCTCTTGGAGATGCTCTTAGGGGGTGTTTAGTTGGTGAAATATTTTGGGTTCGGCCACTCTACCACTTTTCGTTTGTATTTGGTAATTATTATCCCACCATTGACTAACTAGGTTCAAAAGATTCGATCTCCACTTTTTAGTGGTGTATTTGGTAATTATTATCCCACCATTGACTTAACTAGGTTCAACAGATTAGTCTCGTGCTTTTCAACCAAACTGTGCAATTAGTTCTTTTATTTATCTACATTTAATGCTTCATGAATGCGTTAAGAAATTTGATGTGAGAGGAAACTGTAGCACTTTTTTGGGTTCGTGGATGAGAACTAAACACACCCTTAGTCAACCCTTCCATTCCTTGCCTAATCTTGACTTCAGAAGTTAGATAATTTCTCGTTTTCCTTACCAAGTGTCCTAATAAGCAGAGGTGGAACGTGGACGGTTGGGAATTGGGATTCTAGGTGAATTTTTATATGTTGTTATAAAAATAAAAGTTGCTCGTGTATAGAAGCTTAAATAGAGAGAACATACGAGAATTCCATTTTATAGCGGTAAAAAAAAAAAACGAACTTCTTTTCAAAGTTGAAATTAAAAAAAAAACTTTTTTTCGAGTTCAAATTAACTACTTTAAAAAACGAACTTCTTTTTCAAGTCGAAATTCACCATAGGGCCCGTTTGGATCCCTTGAATTTAGGAGAAATTGGAATCTACTTAATAAATTAAGCTATTTAGTTTGGAATTTGAGATTCCCAAACTTTCCAAAGTTCACAAATAAGCCTATCTCAAATTCATAGGGTGGGAGATAGGAATTGAATTCCATTAAATTAAGCATGTTATGTGGTTGAGGAAGCCCATCACCATGTTATGTTTGCATTGCACTCTCCAACTCCATTCTATTGCATTGCACTCTCAACTCCAACTCCATTACACTACAATGAATTAAATTCCAAGGATCCAAACAAAGCCCTTAGTGAATTTGAAGAATGAACTTCTTTTCGAAGTTGAAATCCACCTTAGTGAAATTGAAAAATGAACTTCTTTTTTCAAGTCGAAATTCACCTTAGTGAAATTGAAAAAAACAAACCTTTTTTGAAGTTAAAATTTACCTTAGTGAAAAACTAACTTCTTTTAAGTAGTTAAAATTCACCTTAGTAAATTTGAAAAAGGAACTTCTTTTCGAAGTTGAAATTTGAAAAAAAAACCTTCTTTATCGAAGTTAAAATTCACCTTAGTGAAAAACAAACTTCTTTTCGATGTCAAAAATTCAACTTAGAGAATTTAAAAAATGGACTTCTTTTAGAAGTTAAAATTTGAAAAAACAAACTTCTTTTCGAAGTTCAAATTCACTAAAATATGAAAAATGAACTTATTTTCGAAGTCGAAATTCAGTTTAGTGAATTTGAAAAAATGAACTTCTATTCGATGTTGAGATTTGAAAAACACAAACTTCTTTCGAAGTTCAAATTCACTAATAAACTTATTTTTCAAGTCAAAATTCACCTTAGTGAATTTAAAAAATGAACTTCTTTTACGATGTTGAAATTTGAAAAAATAAATTTCACATTCAGGTCAACGATTTGTCCTTAATAAGCGTAGTGGTGAATATTTAATTATTTAATAGCTTCTATTGGTATTTTAATTAGTTAAATTAATGCGAGCTTGAAAAGACTAATGGGCCCGCCCGTTAGCAATTGTAAACCCCTCGATATAAATATGAGGGGCAACTATTTTGAGAGAATCAATCAAAAACAATTTAGGGTTAATCCCTACACCTCTTTGCCTTCAAGCCGCCGCCACCCGCCCGGCGCCACCGCCCTTACGCCCACCACGCCACCGCCCGGCGCTGCCCTCATGATGTCGGCTGAGCATGATCTGCGCCCGTCACACCCTTCGTCTTCCCCTCAGCCGACCGGGGAATCGATCGTGGCATTCGTATCCAGGAGATCAAATGATCCTATGGCATCCGAGTGGAGCAGGAAAACCAATGAGGGGCGTCGACAAAATCGTCGGCGACTACTTTGCGGCCGTGGAGGCGAGATCACAGCTGCAATCAGCTAAGTGCGTTCCACCCCTCCCGTACGTGGACACCGATGAGTTCACCATCCGCCGCGCCTCCGACTTCAGCAACTCTACAGATAACAATTTTGCTTGAAAATTTCTCGGAACCTCCCCAAACGCGGACCAGCACCAACCCCAAATTATTTTTCCCGAGTATGATGGTAAGGGAGATCCTTCGCACTGGCTGCAACCATAAATGTGATAATTTTTTTCTCAATCGGGGAATAAGGGCGGTGATCAGATTCATCTCGCGTCGTTCCACCTTCAAGGGAACGCACTCTCTTGGTTTATTCATTTGGGAAAAAATTCGGACAACCAACTTGGCTGGAATTTTCAGCAGCAATCAACAACCGTTTTTGGCTCGCCAATGCAGCATAATCACCTCAGCGATATGACGGATACACACCAACTTTGAGATTTAGATGCCTACACTAATAAATTCACACCCACGGTGAATAAGGTGAGGCGGGGAGGCTGGGTTTGCGGCGCTTAAGATGAGGGCGAGCCGGGCTCGTGTGTGGTCGTGGCCGGGGTCCGGGAGCAGCGGCCGACGAGTTTGGGCCCTTGCGGTCGTCGTGCAACGAGCGCCGCGCCGCCTTCGGACCGCGGACGGGAACCGCCGTGCGTGGGTGCCTGTCATGAACCAAAATTGGGCCACCCCGAGTGGCTAGATGGGCCTGACACGCCGCCGCCAGCCAGAGGGGCCGGGGCGCACGCACGCAAAGGGGCGGCGCCCCTTGCCGCCGCCTTCCCTCTCCCGTCACGATTCCCGGTTGCTTCATATGCAAGTTAGGATTATCTTAGGTAATTTTTGGTGTGCAAGGGGATATCTCATCTTATAAGGGAGACCCTTATTAGGAAAGAATAAATTAGGATATGCTTGTAAAAGGTATTCCAATTGTATAAGGAAACCTTATAGAGATTGCTTAGATTACAAGTCCCACTAGTCGGGCTATATAAGCAAGAGGCATGTAATCTCTAGGGGATAAGCAATCAATAAAAAAATATATCTATCGCTCTCGGTTTTCGGCCTCCCACCGCCGCCGCCTCCGCGCCCGCGGCGTCTTGCCCGCCCGTGCCGCCGCCCGCCCGCCCGGCCACCCCCCTCCCCCACGACTCCTCCTCTCCCCCCGCTGTTCGTCTTTGCCGCTTTGTCGCCGTCGGCGAGAAGCTTCAACCCCGTCACGCCATCTCGAGGAACTCCAACGGTCGACGAACACGTGTCAATTCGCCCCAATCTAGCGGGAATCGACCGGTAGTATCCGAGACCAGGGCGGTCCCACCACCTATGGCTTCCGAGATAAAGGAGTTCAACGCGGCCCCAGCGCTCGGCGACAATCTGCGCCGGATCGGCAAAGCGCCGGCGACATGGAGGACCGCCTCCGTCGTATGGAGCACGCCTACACGCCTCGGGGATCCCGGCACCACGGCGACCACGGCGGAGGGACGACCCGGCGGCGACCGCGGCTGCCCGGCCTGGGGCGGCGAGCGCGGCCCCCGGCCGCGCCCTTCCCGCCTGCCTCGGACCCTCGACGTCGGCTCCGACCCCTGCTATCCTCCAGCGAGGAGGCGGAATGGCGCTCAGCGTGGACGCACACCGTCATCGGCGTCATCCCCGGCGACATCGCCAAGACCGGCTGCCCTCCCTCTCCTCAGGCACTGCGGCGACCGCGGGCCTCTCCTACAGAGATGGCATCACCAGCGGTGCCCCCGTCGCCCCCCCCAGCGCCACCGCGGCGCCCTTCCCCGTCTCACATCCAGCGGCACCCGCGGGCCAACACCATGCTGCCACCACCGGCATTGCACCCCCCCGTCACGGCGCCCTACAAGTCCGGGAGTTCGGCGACAACGGCGACCACGACCTCTCTGATTTGCAAGTCGGAGCTCTTCTTCGAGCTCAACGGGCGTCGACCCGGACTACTACGTGAGTTACGCCTTCCACCTCACGGTCTTCTTGCGTAGTCTAGTACATCGACTGTCCAAGAAGAAGTCCGCTCGAGTGGGGCGAGTTCATCGAGCGCCGCGACATCACCGGCCCGCCCCGACACCTCGGCGCCATGGGGGCATACGCGCGCCGCCCTCCCGAGGGGGGCAAGGCCGACGCGACTTCACACGGCGCCTTCGAGGTCTATGCATCATGCATGGATTTTGAGGGACGCGCCCAGCGTCGGCCGCTTCGTGGAAGGCTTGCGCACCTCGCTATGGGCGACACTCGATTGGTTCGAGCCATTAGATGGAGGAGGCCATCGACCTCGCCCACCAAGCACAACGACGACAAGCGGGACGACGCCGTCCCGGGCGCCGGAACGGCGGCGGCTACATGAGCCACCACGGCTGCAGACGGCAACATCGACGATGACATCATCGCGCCGCTGGTTGATCGCATACCAAAGCCGGCGCGTCTCGCTATTGCTATGGGCGACTTGACGGCGGCGACGGCGAACGACATGATCACGGTCGCTACACCCAGCCCACGACGACCAACAAGGAGCTTCGATCATCTCCAACGCCATCGAGCTGCGGGCTACAACGCCCGAGTGGAGCCTCCACTATGGCATCGTGAGGTACTTCCACCGCTACTACATCCCCGCCGGCCTTCAGAGCTTCTCCGGGGGACTTCATGATGGGGAGAACGTCCTGGCCGCATGGCGTAGCGATGGGCTTCCACCTCCCAATCGCCCGGGAGGATCGGGCGTTCAATCACGTCCTCCTCAGCCGAGCACGCCCGGCGGCGGATCGAGGGTGCCACCGTCCTCCCTCTTCGACAACAATGGCGACGTCTTCTTCCGCGTTGGGAACGTCACCGTCGGTGCGGCATGGGCCTTGAGGAGATCCCAGCTGGGGCCGCCCGTGAGCACGCCCGGCGACCTACTCTGTTGCCTCCTCGACTTCACCTCCCTCGCCCCCGCGTCGATCAGACACGTCTCTGCGGCAGCTCCATGCTAAGGTGGCGGTCTTGCGGCGACCTACACCTACCGCGTCTCCTCCGCCCGACCCGCGGATGATCGAGCTGTCCGGGACCCTCGGCGCCTCCGTCATCGTTGTGCATGGGCGGAACCCTCCTCGTGCAACCCGTGAGCTTCAAGTTCAGCATCTACCCGGCGACCTCCACCCGACCTCGCCTTCGCCGACACAAGGACGCCCGGTGTCTGCAATGGCGACAACGACAAGTGCGGTCCTCTCGTCTTCTACTTCGGGCCTGGGTGGTCACCTCCCCGATCGGACGCCCGCCACTCGTGGTGGGTTGGGGCGGCTGCGTGACGCCCGCCTCGTCGAACGGTGGGGAGATGTCATGAACCAGAATTGGGCCACCACGAGTGGCTAGATGGGCCTGACCGCGGCCGCCCGACCCGCCCGGGGCCGGGGCCGGCGGCATAAAGGGGCCGGCGCCCCTTGCCGCCACCGCCTTCCCTCTCCCCATCACGATTCCCCAGTTGCTTCATATTCAAGTTAGGATTATCTTAGGTAATTTTTGGTGTGCAAGGGGATATCTGATCTTATAAGGGAGACCCTTATTAGGAAAGAATAAATTAGGATATGCTTGTAAAAGGTATTCCAATCGTATAAGGAAACATTATAGAGATTGCTTAGACTCCAAGTCCCACTAGTCGGGGGCTATATAAGCAAGAGGCATGTAATCTCTAGGGGATAAGCAAGCAATAAAAAAATATATCTATCGCTCTCGGTTTTTCAGCCTCCACCGCCGCCTCTCCGGCTTTCTTGGCCACCGCCGCCGCCCCCCCTCCTTCCCCACGGCTCCTCCTCTCCTCCCTCGCTGTTCGTGCTGCCGCTCGTCGCCGTCGGCGAGAAGCTTCAGCCCGTGCACGCCATCTCGGGGAACTCCAGCGGTCGACGAACACGTGTCAATTCCGGCCCAATCTGGCCGAATCGGCGGCGATCTCACTGGGATCGCCTTCGGTTCTGATCGGAGCGGGGCGCGGTAGAAGGGCGGCGATTAGAGTCGGGTGAAGCATTGATTTGCTTAATGTGACGATACCTTTTGAGGCTTTTTAGTAGTATAAGATCCTTTTAGTGCCTCAGTGAAAATTGCTATCCGTTTGAAACTTCTCATGTTGAACGAGGAGATTTGACAGTGTTTTGGCCGTCGACACAATTACCAACTTCTAAAGGTCTTATGTGGTGTATGACCTTTTCTTTCACATAGATCTGTACAGTAGTGATGGAGGCAGCACGTTCATATTAGGCTAGCTATTTTTTACCATGCTTTTAGACATTATGTGATGCTTTTTTTCCACGTTTTGTAAAAGTAGAATTAATATATGTCCTTGTCTACACAGAGCTACTGATTTGCTGAAACCATAAATGATAGATCAGCAAAGGCTTTGCCCCATTGTTTTTTTCACTAAAATCATGTTTTTGTGGTTTCAGATTCTTATCCTACCATCTAAAAAGGGGAACAAGATGTCTCCTTGTGTCTTCAGAACACTTCCTTTTTAACAAGTAAGTCACTTTAATGGCAGCTAATTTTATTTAGAGCTGAATTGTGTATCAACCAAATGGGTGCCATAGATATAAATAAATATTAAAATTTCAAACCTTATTATCAGAAATAGAATTGATCATTATTCCTTTTACTGTGAAAAAAACCACGTGAATAAACACATGCCTTCATTTTCTCTCATTGTAATTATTTATGCATGTCCATATGTGGATCAGGCCAACCATATCAACCAATTCAATGGGTTAGAATCAATGTATGTATCACGCACAGGTTATGAACAAAGCCGCACTTCAACCTTGTAAATAAGTGGTGTTCTATGATAATGAAATTATTATGTGCCCAAAGTGCATCATAATGTAGCCTGTTTGGAAAAAAATAACTTGATTTGTTCAGTTTCTGCCCCAATTTAATTACATCGGAGATATTTAATGCCGTCCATATTTTCTTGGCGAGGCTTCCTCTATCAATGGGTATCTTAGGTGTCAATGCTTGAGCTATGGTTAAATGTCCAGTGCAAGAGATAAACCATAATAGTTTACCTTTTTTGTGCTTTATCAGACCAACATATTTCTATTATGTGTTATAACTGTGTTGTTGCAGACTTGCAGGGACTGCTCATTTGCTAGGTGAAAGTGTGCACCTTAACTCTGTAAGGTTGTGTAACTGATCGCGAATTGGCTTGTAGTCCAACGGTAGGGACGGTCCAGTGGGGCGCTACCCACCGGGGTTCAAATCGGTGCTCGCACATTTTCTTGGGATTTTCCCAGGATTTACGGCGTTGTGCATTAAGTGGTAGCGGCGTTCCGTCGACGACCGAGGTGCCTATGGTGACTTCGAGAATCTCCGGATCTGCCGGCTGCCCAGTCCTTCGGAGGTGCTCATAGGGGGTAGGGTTTGCGTCGCGTGTGTTCATAGGGGTGAGGTGTGCGTGCGTGTTGTGAGTGTCTGCGTTATACTGTGTAATTCTCAAAAAAAAAAAAAAAAAAAAAGGTTGTGTAACTGATCTACGACTCCAGAGACGGCCCGTTCCTTCACGTCTGCTTTCGCTGCGCCGAGAACGGCCGCCCCGACACGTCCTACACCAAGTGGTGCTGGCAGACGTCGCGCTGCCATCTCCCAGGTTCGGTTCCATAGCTTCGATCTGCTGCTTCTTCTTTCTTGCTTAGTAAATACCAATTGTTTAATTTGCATCATGGTTGTATGTTGCAACTGCTCAAGAAATTCTTAGGTGAGAAAAATTGAAGGAATCAAGATACACATATAGCTTTGTCCTATTGATCGCCACTTGGTTACAACAAACACAATTGACAATAGTTTATTCAACCGAGTACCCAACCCTAACTTAAGCTAACTGGTTATTGTATTCGGATCTGGTCTAGTTACAATTGTGTACATGTATTATGTTCTCTAACTTAGGCCACTTTTCTAATTGAAAACTTTTATTAATTTTGTGTTCAGCTTCATCACAATGGAACCTGTGCGAAACAATGAAGGTCGTACACCATTTGCAGACTTGACAAACACAATCAATGGAGGTAATTGTTTTTACACATGTCCATAAATGCTTTGACTTTATTATTTGTGGTGATTCAGTAAATATCTATCTTCTTATTTTCAAACAGTGGGGCAGACAACTTCAAGTTCACAAGCGCAAGTTGATGAACGTGTGCAGCGTAAAAGGGAAACAGAGAAAGCACGACTTGCAACAATGACTCAAGAGGAAAGGGATGAAAAAAAATAAAAACGCAGAGAAAAAGTATCATCTAAGAAAGGCAGAAACTGCACTAGCTGTTGGGTCGACAGGTGCAACGCATTCTGATTTTCCATTTCCGAATTTTGTATTACAATTTTTCTGTTCATTTAATATATAGTGATGTATATGTTCTCAATGGATATACATTGTGCTATAAGCTTTGTGGGGAATACTTGATTTTTTTTATCTAATGGACTAAAATTTTGCGAACGAAGAATTTTATTGTTTATGAATTGTACCACCTGCTTGCTTTATTCATTTTTTCTCTTATTTGTTGTGTAATTATATTGTACCAGTTGGAGTTGAACCAACCATGGAAAACACTGATGGATATGAAGACACTGACTGGCTACATCGAGACAACTCATACAAACCCATGCAGATTGATAAAGATAACACAAGTATCATTTTTGTTTTTTTATTTTTAATACTAATTATTTTGTTCCTTATGTTTATATGATGTTGAGGCCAAGGTTAATATAATGTTATTATATATATGTAGATGACTACTCTGATAGATGTATAAACAAAAGTGCCATAATTGACTTGACTAAAAACTTGTTATCTTAGGCAATTACAGAAAAAAACCCATAAAATAGAGTTTACAAACCCACGATATCCATGATTGATTGTGTTACTTCACAAAACTTGTTTGTATTATAGTCACTTTAATATTATTGTTTATTAATATTATTGTTTAATTTCATAGTATTGTTATCATGCGATCCAAGTTTTTTATATAAAATTTTATTATCCCGTAGCAACGCACGGGCATTTAACTAGTATAATATAAAAGAACAAAACCTAAACATTTTTTGGTAAAAATCAATCGGTCATTAATCATGCATGCATGGCTAACACTTACTTCCCATTTCCTTTTCTTGCATAAATTTAAAAGGAAAGAAAAAAAAATCCATCAGTCATTAATCATGCATGTATAGTCAACTGCCTCCTTACCTTTTCCTTTTCTTGGGACAAATTCAAAAGGAGAAAAAAAAATTGAAGCGTCTTTAATCATGCATGCATGTCTAACGCCTCCTCCCCCCCTTTTTTTTTCTTGAGACAGATTCAAAAGGAAAGAAAAAATTGATCGGTCATTAATCATGTATGCATGGCTAACGCCTCTTTTCCCATTTCTTTTCTTGCGACAGATTCAAAAGGGAAAAATCAATCCACCATTAATCATGCATGCATGGCTAACCGATTATCTCTCTTATCTTTTCCCCGTAAATGGAATAGTCATAGACCTTCCGTGTCGTAGCTGCCGGGGCTTCGCCGACGTCAATCATGCTCTTTCAAATCAAGATTCACAACTCGAGGCAACAAAAATTTCTCGTCATTGAAAGTTTTCTTGGCAAACCCATCCTAGCCCCATGTGCAAAGCGACCCGACTTTGCCGCCCGCCCGCGCTACACTCCCCAACCGGTGCCCTCGGCGCGATAAAGGCGCCTCCCATCGCGGTCGCCGTCAACGCGCTCGCGGTCCTGTTTAGGCATTGGGACTCCCTCGGCGCCGCCGACCGTGGCGACGTCGTGGCCGCCCCTAGGCGCTCGCCGTCAGGACCTCTTGACACGCAGCGTCAGGACTCCCTCATTACCGCCCGAACATCCCCATCCACGCTAACTTGGTGCCTCCTCCCTCCCGCCGCCCCTCGCGCCGGCCCAGCGGCGCCGCTTCACCGGCCGGCCGCGATCATCACATACGTCCGCGACCGCGGGTCCTAGCTCGAACGCTGGGACTCCTCGGCACCACCACCGTTGCGGACGCCGAGGCCGCCCTCGACGCGCTTCGTCGTCAAGGACCTGCTGACCTGCAATGTCGGGACTCCCTCGGTACCGCCCGGACATCCCCATCTACGGCAACCCGGTGCTCCTTCCGGCTGCCGCTCTCCGCACCGCCCCGCAGCTGCCTCCGCCCGCTGCCGGCTGCGACCATCACGGACGTCGCGGCCGCGCGCTCGCGTGCTCGCGGGCCTCAAGCGTACTCTCGCGACCTCGCCTGCCATTCGCCCACACGCCAGAATAGGTAGAGCTCGCCACGCCGAGGGACTGACTCTGCCGGACGCCACCACGCTGTCGTGCCCGTCGTTGTGCCGCGACTGCGCGGACGCCACTATGCAGAGGGTCTGCACCTTTTAATTTCATGGCATTGCTATCTTATCATGCGATTTATGTGTTTTTTATATGAAATTTAGTTATCTCGTAAGCAACACACGGGCTCGATACTAGTAGAACATAAAAACTGAAGGTCTCCGTGTCTGTAATCTGTTTCCCTCTTGAACGTATCTTCCCCCACACAAAGAGAAAGAACTCCTGAACCGAGCGACAATGTATATGTATATGTATATGTATATGAATAGTCGTATTGCATTTGAAGAAACCGAGTTGGATACGTATTGGATTTAAAGGAACCAAGAGGGAGCAGGATTTGGATTGGCTATAGGTTCACGGAGAACCGAGCGGTGGACAGCAGGCTGGATTTGGATAGGCCCACAGAGAGGGAGAGGTGGACAGCAGGTAGGCAGAAAAAAAGGTAAACAAGAAATTTTCTCGCTCAGAAATTTTATCTATCATTGTTGGTGTGTGTGCCACAAAGTTTGACTCAATACCTAAAAAAAAAGGTGTAATATTTGTATCTCTAAAAAAATTTGTTAAAAATTTATATTCAAAATCTTTCCAATAATACTAATTATGTAATATAAATATTAATATGTTTTAGGTCAAGTTATTTCTTGTGAAGAGCAAAACAACATATATTTAGGGATAATCTAAAAAAAATATATATTTAGGGATGGAGGGAGTACCTAACCCTGCTAAGTGCTAACTATTGCACCGTGTCAGCAAAACTGACCCGCACCGCACGGCCGCACCGTTTGCAGCCATATTTCAGGTTCATTACGGCCGGGGCCGGCACATGCTTTTGGAAACGGCCACCGCCTTCCCAGGTTCAGATCTTGGTAACCGTCCCAGCGAAATCCACCAATCTCTCCTCATCCGCTTTGACCACGAACCCATCCAAGAACACCTTCACCCAGCGCAGCCTCCGCAATGGTGCCGCCCACCTGCGCAGTTTTTTAATGAACCGATGATTCTTTCAATAGTTTAGTCCTTTTAACAAAACACTCTTCACAGTTTAACCTCTAAAACAACAAGGAAGCAATCCTTACTTAGCTGGATGACTTAGATAAACAAAAACACTATTCGCAGCCTCTGAAACAAGGAAGCAATCCTGTACTGAGCTGTAATTGGATAAATGTTCACCGTTCTTTTGTATGATCCTCCTTTTCGTAGAAGAAACAACTCTCCGTATGCATAGATTAGCTGAGGGAAGCTATCACGAATAAGGGAACATATCTAGTGCAAACCAACGTCTCTATGCAAACCATTACGGAGGCTCATCAGATGTTGATCCAAGGGACATGGGGAATTAGGTAATTTTATACTTAACTGTTTGTCCTTAATCACACTTTTGCAAATACCCCTTTCCACTTTACCTATGCGCATCCCCCACCGTTGGTTTGTATAGTTTCACTACAAGATTATTGACCTTCTAGGACGACCGCGTTTTGTTATGTGTAGTCCAAATTATGTCACAAAAGAAAAAATGTGTAACAAAAATGCGGTGTCATGCGTTTTGTCATATAATGACCGTCACATAATGTTGGGGGCGATGAAACTTCGTTTGGCGTCACATAATGTATCTTTTATGACGCCTCATATCTGTCACATATTAGTTAGTCAAGCGACACAAATACCTACTGCGAACCCTGGTTAATGCTAGCTAGTATGGCGATATACGAAGTCGTCACATATAGGGTACTTAACCATGGTTAGATGCCGTCATGCATATAGAGTAACGTCATATATTGTGAGGCCCATATTATGGGCCCAACCAAATTGAAACAATAATTATAAATCACAAAATCAATTATAATATCATAATTACCATACAAAAGTGCATGTTCCAGAATACAGGGTTTGATAATAAGTGCAACAAAACATGAAAAGAAAATAATCTAGCCAACTAAACAAATTATAGGATCAACACCAAGTTGTAGTCAATAGCTAGCGCCAAGTTCCTACACCAAACAAGTTCTAGCCCACCAGCGGCCATTGCCAAACCCACCATCAGTCATTGCCAAGTTCCAACAAGCAGCCTTTGAAGATGAAGCAACGTCGAAATCCTGCAAAAACATGCCGATAATTATTATTTTTATGTGTATATGCAGCAGCAACGGACACTGATTTACACCCAAGAGAATCAACTTTCAAAATATACAGGAAGCTAGCATGACTCTGATAAGATAAACCATTGATGAAGTTCTGACTACTACAGGAAGCAAATCAATGGTGTTGATTCTACACAAGTGTCTTTCCGGTGAGACTAAGGAAGCAGCAGAAACTGCAAGGTTGTTCCAACTATAAGTAGAGAGTTAGCCGACAAGTAAAAAAAAATCCAAGGTTGTTCCAACTGTTGCAATTAACGTTATCTTGGATGTAGTAGCAGAAAAATAGATTCACATTGCAAAATTCACATATATGACCTATCAAACCATTCACACCTGATGGCACTGTCCTTCTCAACTTTACTGATCCCTTCAAGCTTCTCAACACCCTAAAAACAATAACAAGTCACATCACTCAGTCTTTGGGAAGCATACGATGACTCATGTTTCAGATAGCTCTATAAACTAAAATAGCGCACTGGGCAATGCAGATTTCAGATAGCTCATGTTTTCCACAATGACTAAGTTGTTTTAAAAAGAGGTAGTGCTACAACCAACATTTCTATCATGCACCAAAAAATAATAGAGTAGGAGAATAAAATTGCCTGCTTGTTATAACTGCTTACACTAGTGCAAGCAGCTGCATACACTACAACATGCCAAAACTCAGTATACTGAAAATGTAATTGTAGATATAGTGATGCAGCAAGGTCAAATTTGCAGCAAAACTAAGATAGATTACTTGCACATCTCACCGAAAATGCCCCGCATAGGCAATGCGTCGAACAGCTAGACACAGGAAAACCAAATAACCAACATTCCCTTTGCTGCGCGTTGGGCGACGAGCGTCCCTAATGACCGTGTACTCTACCGTCCACGCCGCCACGCCGCGCCGCGCCGCCGCAAGATGACGCAGCCGCCCTACGCCACAAACACCCCGGATCGGAGGTCACCCGGCTCAGAGATCCGCCAAGGAAATGGGAAGGGGAAGGAGTGGGAGGGGAGTAGTAGTATGGCAGATTCTCACCTTGGGTTGCCGAGGCCGGAGCTCGGGGTAAGACGCGGGCGCCCCTCTACCCTAGCATGAGCGCCGCCGTCACCGCCACGGCCGCAGAAGATCTCCCTTCCCACACCGGGGTAGGATTCTCCGCCACGCCGCCACGGAGATCTCCCTTCCCACGCCGGGGTAGGGTTCTCGCCGCCGCTCCGCCGCGGAGACCTCCCACCCCGGGGTAGGGTTCTCGCCGCGCCGCCTCGGGGAGACCTCCCTTCCCACGCCGGTAGGGTTCTCGGTGGAGTGAACTCACGAGATTTGGGCTAGGGATTTTGGGAACCGAAGGAGGGGATAAGTCACGATCCACGGTGGAGTGAACTCAAAATTTTGGTCAGCATGCCCATGCCCCTCTTTTCCCACTTCTTCCAAAATTTTAGCTATGTTTCATCTCCACCGTCAATCTGATCCATCCAACGGTGGAGATAGAGATGAGCTTGTTGGGCCTTGGGCTATAGTTGAGAAGGGCTAGTTTTCCCATTGTACAAGTCTTTCATACGCTTTTATAAATTCTAATATGGGATACATGATTTTGCGACTAGTGTTTTCTAATACTTTCTCAAAATGAAAATGACCTATATAAAGATTGTAGATCTTGATGAGTTCTAACACCTTTTATTCAAAAGTTTTTCATCCGAGGTCATTTAGTATTCCGTTTGACAATGGTTTGACCAAGTCAAACTTTTTATTTTTTTTAAAATGACACCTTCATGCTACTATTTTAAGCTCTAGATGGTTTCAAATCGAAAAGTCATGAATGATACCAATATTGTTAAGATCTTCAAGGTCTACATTTGATATTAGGGTCAACTTTTCATTTTTCAAAGTTTTGACGCCTTGAATTTGAATTTTGATTTTTTAGCTCCGAATGAATTTTCAAAGCCCTAGACAATTTCGAATTGTACAGTCTTGAATACCAAAAGTTTATAACTCATTAAGATCTATAATTGTTATGTAGGTCATTTTTTTCATTTGATTAAGTGCTAGGAAAGTGTAGTTCTAAATGGACAAGTCTCTCACATAGTTTCATAAACTCTATGTGAGATATATGATTTTGTGACTAGTGTTTTCTAACACTTTCTCGAAACGAAAAATGACATATATAAAGATTTTATACCTTGATAAGTTCTAACACCTTTGTATTCAAAATTTTCTCATTCGGGGTCATTTAGTGTTCCGCTTGACAACGGTTTGACAAAGCTAAACTTTCAATTTTTTTAAAAATGACACCTTCGTGCTACTATTTGAAACACTAGATGGTTTCAAATCGAAAAGTCATGAATAATAATATTGTTAAGCTCTTCAAGATCTACATTTGGTATTTGGGTCAACTTTTCATTTTTCAAAGTTTTGATGTCTCGAATTTTGTTTTTTGATTTTTTTAGCTCGAAATGAGTTTTCAAGCCCTAGACGGCCTCGAATTGAAAAAGTCCTGAATACCAAAAGTTCATAACTCATCAAGATCTACAATTGTTATGTAGGTCATTTTTTTCATTTGAGAAAGTGTTAGGTCATTTAGTGTTCCGTTTGACAACAGTTTGACCAAGTCAAACTTTTAATTTTTAAAAGCCCTAGACAATCTCGAATTGAAAAGTCTTGACCTTCACTTGTTGGAGGTCGTTGATTCAAGCCCCATGACTCACATATTTTTTCAGGATTGTTTTGAAAATTTTATTAATTTTTAGTTAGTATATTAAAGTGCCATGAGCACCCCAATAGACCACAAAGGAATGCTTGTGCTAGTGGTTTGCCCTCTTCACTTTTTCTCAAAGATCACATGTTTGAACCCTACATATGCACAATTTTTTTTACCTTATGATTTTTTTGATAGATTCGTTTTTAAAATTTGACATAGTCAAAATTATAAGTGACTAACAATTTTGACATAGATTCAAACCCTACATATGCATAGTTTTTACCCATTCAAACACATTCACACGATAAGATTAATTTCGACATATGTATATAAAATATAGAGTACATAGATTAGTCGTCCATAAGTACAGCATGAAAGCCGACCTGGGCATGCATCCATATATTGCATTACATGATAAATGCCCAATGGGGCTAGCAGAGATGCATATCAAACTAGGTTCACATGCCCGCTCTTCTTGCCAAGGCCAGCATCATCCAACATCTTCATCAGGAATTCTGCCTTGGCTTCAATGGCCTCGACGTCCCTGCCAAGCTGATCCAGCTCCATCTTGCTCTGCTCCTTCTTAACCATAATTCCACCTTCCAAGTGAACTGGGTGATGCTCTGCTACAGGGGTCTTGTCACAACGCCTTTGAATTCCCTCATGAGTGCAATTCGAGTCATCATAGAAGGCTAGTAAGTAAATAACCAGCACACAACATTAATTGATAAGGTTTAGTAAGTGAATTCACAACATCAGAGATAATTGGGTATATCATAATCATAGTATAATGATTTTCTACTTTAATGAAACCTGAATCATCAATGGGCTAACACAACCAACTCATGACAGCCATGAAAGCCGTGGCGACATCCATCCCCTGCCATCACTTATATTAGTTTAATGTTGCACGGGAATGGATGTTTCCCAGCTGTTCTATGACAGCCATGACAAACATCAGGATTAGAAAGCCATTTCCCCAATTGTAACACCTGTGCTGCAAAATCCAAGCATATCAAGTTGTGATTGTTGATCAATAACATCATGCATATTGATCATCACTGTTTGCCATCAACTTGAGTTATTAGACCCAATTGTCACAGAACAGTGGATGAGGCCTCAACATTTGAATATACTAGGTGAATACCCTGCGGCGTTGTTGTTGGGGATTCCAAATAATTTAAAAAGAAATTGGACTATTTATATTTATAGTTATATGAATCAAATTATTTCAAATTAATTTTGGTGAATGGTGTGACACATCATCAAGAATAACTAAATGTATGTTAGTGGATGAAGAGAAACTATCATAATTACATGTGCTAGTTGGCTATAATTGCAACTTTGAATGAGTTATTGAGTGGATTATTGATGTGGATAGCTTGCATGTCAAGAAAATTCACTAGTTGGGTTTATCTTTATAGGAGTACTAGGGGATTCCCGTTACGTTGCCGTGGGTATGAAGAAGATATTTTTGAAGAATTTTATTGTTATTCGTAAAGAAATAGGATAAGAAATATGATCATAATCACTACGAAATTTATGAAATAGAGTACATTCTCATGTAGGTTCCTCAGTCCTTGGTGTCAAGGATTTCCTCCTTCCCAGGAAAAAAAGAAGCAGTGCATATAAAATTAATTAAAAATAAACCTTAAGTGGTATACTAAAACAACAGAATATGCCATAGCACCAGAGCTGCAGTCCTCACTAATCCAAAATCACCTTATTATGGCAAGAAGAAATAACCATTGGTGTCAAGTAACTGCTACTAATGAAGTGTTGCATTTTTTTTTAAATAGACATATTGAGTATTCCCTCCGTTCCAAATTGTAGTTCACTTTGGATTTTCTAGATTTATTTGATTTACTATGTATCTAAACATAGTGTATGACTAGGTGCATAGCAAAATCAATGTATCTAGAAAAGCCAAAGTGAACTACAATTTGAAACGGAGGGAGTACTTAACAGCTAGTATGGCAATTGGCGGCCATGAACATGTTGCAAATCTGAAATCCAACTCACAGTAATATACAAAGACCATTACACTTGTGGAAGCTCAAGCCCTGTAATGTTGATAAACTTGTACAGGAAAAGTAGCAGGGTAAAATATGCCTTAGAAAAACTTTTGGGAAAAAAAAAGGTAGTATCTTCTAGTCGGATCAAACACAATGCAAAACGTGGCCCAAGAACAGCAACAGTAAGGTCCAGTGCTCAAGATGCTAGCTTACAAGGAATCGTTGGTCAGGTGAGAGAGCAATGTCTGAAATCGTCCAGTGCACCATTCTGCAGCTTATATCCTTCTGAACCTTCCAACGTTTATCGACGTCGTAGACTCTGATCTGATGCGGCTTCCCTTATAATCACATCCCATTTTTTTTTTACACACACACAGAAGAGAGAATCGTCAGCCACTAACTACACAACACTTATGTATGTATCAGCAAAACCAAGCAAACCAAACCACCTACTCGAAACCCAGTGATGAGCAAGTACCCATCGGCGGAGAACTGCAAGACGTAGGCCTCGATGTCCACGTCGCCGACGGCCCAGGGCGAATCTTTTTGCTAATTTGACAGTTTTTTAAACTAATTACAAGATTACCATGGGTTAACATTTTATTCCAGAACTAGCACATTTGGAGGCGCCTTTGGCAAAGGCGCCTGAAATACACACTGAGGCGCCTTGCATGGCGGCGCCTCAAGGCCGCACCGCCGCGCAGCGAGGTGCTGACGTGGCTTGACTTCAGCGCCACATGCAAAGGCGCCCGAGTGTCGCCCCTGAGGCGCCCATTGGCAAAGGCGCCCTCAAGGCCCAACCTGACCCCCGCCCGGCCGGTCCACCCGCCCGCCTCCCTCACTTGAATCCGCCAAGACACGAATCGAAAAGAAAAAAATCTCGCCGGACCCTAGGGTTTGGAGCCCGTCGCCGCCTTTGCCACCCGCCGCCGCCGCCGCCGGCTGCCGCCCGCCCGCCCCGCCCGCCGACGCCGCCGCCGTGACCCACCCGCGCCGCCGCGGCCCCGGATTTGGGGTGGCTCGCGCGCCGCCCGCCGCCGCCGTCCTGGAGATGGCCGCCGCCGCCGCCGAATGCCGCCGACGCCGGCTGCTCCCTCCGTCCCGTGACGCGCTAGGGCGGCCGCCAAAGAGCGTCCATCCATCCGCCAGGCCATTGCGGGCGGCGGCCACCCTTCGTCTGTCTCCTGAGGCAAAGCAAGGTAAACATTTTTTTTTCTTATTAGTGTTATCTACCAGAATATTGTTTTGTGCAAATCACATATAGTTAGGTTAGTTACTTCGAATTAGATTAGGGTTAGCATTTGTTTTTGTTAGAGATTTGTTATGGGTTGGATCATACAGATAGTTTAGTTAGTTAATAAGTTCCAATGTTTTGGGTAGTGATATGTTAGTTATTTAGTTAGGTAGTATAGACCTAGTGACTTTCTTAGTTATGGTTATATAGTTAGATATTTGGGTAGTTACTTATTTAGGTTTGGATACTTATTTTGGAAAGTTAGTTACGACATTTACGTTGTATAGTTAGCTAGGTGGACAAGGTCACGAAATTGAACTCCTAATGTACTCAAAATATCCTTTCGTGTAGATGGATTGTTTTGTCCGTGTCTTTTATGGAGGAAGTGTCACGAAAGAGGATTGTATGTTTGATGGCATGGAGGAGGATTTGGAGATGTTTGACGAACCTCCTAGCTACGATGCTCTTTTGCTACGATTGAAACGTAAGTTTGGTGTGGAGGTCGCGCTTAGTGGGAGGTTCGATGCGGGGGTCCACTAGGCCGCGCTATGTCATGATGCCCTTGCTTGACTCGGCTCACTGGACCCGCTACAACCGGGTCCTACAAGGTTGCAATTGTAAAATGCCTGAGGTGGTGGTGGAGAGATGTATAGCTGATGATCAGGATGACGATGACGGCCCTTACTCTGATTGTCATGGAGGCGGTCCTGAGGCAATGGAGGAAGATACACAATTGGACGGTCATTTCACGCAGATCATCCGTAGATGGCAGCGTCGACTCCGGGATTAGATCACCGTGTTTGGCGGGCGATACCTACGATGTGGATGATTTCGAAAGGGAGGAGGAGGAGGTACAGAGGAGGAGAGGATCGATGATTTGGTAGGCGGTGAGTCCGAAGTCCGAGGATGATTATGAGGAGGAGAGGATGTCCCCTCCCCTCGTTCACTCGTGCCAACAGGGATTACCGATCGAAGAACTTCATGCAATGCCGCTGCAAGGAAGACTAACTAGAGAAGAGGATGCGGATGTTCCCCCTCCCGGTTCCTTTGTTCGTTTTCAAATGGGCACAGCCCTATGTTGCACCGTGAGCCGCACACCGCGGAGACGAGTTGATGCGATTGCGGTCGATGGGCGTACCTTTTAGAGGCGTTCCCAACTACGGGGACGTTAGCATGACCGATATGGCAGCCTCAGACACCGGTCTAGAGTTGTGCAGCAAATCGTGCATAATCATGAGAATGTTATCCTTTCTAAGGGGATGCTTTTTAGTACATTATCCGAGCTAAAGTTGTTTATGCAAAACTATGCTGTCCACCACCACAGCCGTATAAGGTCACTCATTCCGACAAGGAGGTGATGTACTATGTGGAATGCAAAAACCGCGATCGAAAAACGGTTGTATGTGGAGGGTAAATGCTCTAAGAAGGTAGATGGCAAGTGGAAGATAACTCGAGTGGTGCAACCCCACACATGTGCCGATAACAAGTCAAATGAGAAGCATCCTCAACTCACGGCACGATTACCTTGCCCGTCGCATATTGGGTCTTGTTGATGACAACAACGATGTTTCAATATCGCCCTTGATCCGATCAATAGTCGGATTTACTCGGTATACGCCCCTTTATGGGAAGGTTTGGCGTGCTAAGCAGATTGCATTGCAGATTCGATGGGGCAGCTGGCAAGAAGCGTACAACAGGGTTCCTAGAATATTATGTGCAATGAGGTACTACAACCCCGGGCTGAAATGGTTCAGAGACACCGGGCGGTATCACTTACCGATCACAATCGTGGGAAAGTGAGGCATGTGTTGAAACGTGTGTTCGGTCCTTTGCACGCATGCCAACATGCATTTCAATATTGTCGGCCGGTTGTTCCTAGTTGATGGGGCCGTTCCTAACGAGGAAGTACAAGGGTGTGTTGATGATGGCAAACCGCTGTTTGACCCCGAGAAGCAAATAGTGCCGCTAGCATTTGCATTGGCGGGGGAGAGTGCAATGAGTCATGGTCGTGGGTTCATGTGGCATCTAAGGGTTCATGTGCTTGGTCCAACTCGCAAGGTTTGTATGATATCTGACCGTCACGCGGGTCTCCTTAATGCCGCCGATGAAGAAATAGAGGGTCACCCGCCTTTGGTCCATCGATGGTGCATGCGTCATTTCGCCGCTAATTATTGGCGGCGTCAGAGGAAGAAGGAGGTTTGTGCTAAGGTTAAGGAGCTGTGTTGTGTCCTTACCCAAACCGAGTTCAAGGCTACGAAGGTCGAGCTTGATTAAAATGATGAACCCATGGGGGGAGTGCATGGTTGCAAAATGGATGGAGAAGAAGGAGAAGTGGGCGTTAGCATATGATGAGGGTGGATGGCGTTGGGGCATAATGACTACGAACTCGTCCGAATCTTTCAACCGTGTGTTCAAAGGTGTTAGAGCCTTGCCGATGTCTGGAATAGTTGAGTACTCGTTTCAAGAGTATTTTGTAAAGCGATGGGGCAAGGCCTGTGCAAGGCTTGCCAAGCCAGGATGGTCCGCTTGGAAAGGTCGCTAGGGAATTCATAACGAGCAAGAGGCTTGGTCGAAGATGCGCATAGGCGAACCGCACGGGCCAAATAGGCAGTGTTTATAGTATGCGAGGCCGGGTGGTACAACCTTGGGTGGCGAACGCTATGGAGGCATCAATTACGTGGTCGATCTAGAGAAAGTGGAGTGTACTTGTAACGCACTCCATCGGATCATGCATGCCCCTTGCAAACATGATAATCGCGTGCAAGGTCATTAGATATGACTACAATGATCTCCCCTTATATGTCACCATTGTACCGCCGAGAGTACACGCTTAAGGTTTGGGAAAAGTCCTTTTGAGCCCTACCTTGATGAAACACGGTGGGCCGCCTTACCATGGTTTGGACTACCTTCCCGATCACAAACCGGAGAAGACGGGGAAGGGTAGGCGTAAGACGGCGGCTTAGAGGTGATATGGATGCCATCAAAGGTTACGGAAAGACAGATTTGCGGGGGACTTCGACGAGACACGTGGCACAAATAATCGTTACGCTTTTGAGTGAGCCCGCCACAAGGCTTCGAGACATAGAAGGGAAGGGCAATAAGGGTATACAAATTAATTTTTGTTACATTGTTTTTACATTGTTTACAAATAACTAGCACCTCAAATTGTTACATTGTTTATAGTTTTCATTTTTTTATATGCATGCATGCTCTAACCTTTGTTTTCAACTTGTTCACAGGATGGCTCCTCACGAGAACTACCCCCTTCTTGACACGGAGTACGACCGCGGAGCACCGGGCGCACTTGTTGGCCGACAATCGCCTTCAAGAGTTCCCGACACCGCCGACCACGTGTGCACGATCCCACTCCACCGGGACGAGCGGCACGCCGCAGCACATACGTCGCTACGGGCTTCCTTTGAGCTAGCGCCGCGGTAGTCGTTGTCGGGCTACCGGACCTTGATCCACCTCTCCTAACACTCTCGCCGACAAAGTTATAGTTGTTACAGACTTGTTACGCTTAGTTTTTCACCATGTTTCTGTCAAATAGTCTCTAATTTGCATTTTTGTGAAATACAAACTTGGCTGTGTGGAGGCCTGAGACACACACCTTCCACTTTCCTTGCGGTGAGATGACAATCACTATGCGGGATGTCAAGTTCATCTTTGGTTTGAAGCTAGACGGCCATCCAAAGGACCGGTCTTCTCGATGGGGACAAGCGGAAGGACACTGCCGAGCGCCTACGTGGATCGGCGGCCACTGGACTCACGTATGAGTGTAAAAAATTCGAGTTCTTAATACTACAGCCGGATATTTCTAATTGGATATTTCTAATCAGAACCCAATTTCGTGAAAAACATCCGGTGTGCCTTCACCGCTCTCGTAACACTTTGGGGAGCTAAATCAAAACGCACCGGGATGCGTATGGGAGAGGTACACCAAGGTTTGGCCGTGGCAAATTCATTGGCGGATTCCTTTTCCCGATGGTCAAGGAAACATGATCACCGGATGTTTCGGGCATTCTCAGCAAGCCATGGGAGGAAATAGCAACAGATATACCGGTAGCGCCATGGTGCTTGCATGGATGTATCGCGATGTGTGTTGCCCGCCGTCATTCGTCTCGACAACGCCAACCTAGGTGGTTGTTGTTACCTGCTCCGCATTTGGTGGTGCCGAGCGGTTTCCGCTTGGGAGGCCCAATAATCCTCCCGCCTTGCGTGTAAGTAATGATTTACTCTTAAGCGTGCAAGATACCATTATCATATGAGCTTGTCCTCGTGGTCCGCTACACCTTCTTGAAAAACCTCGCAGCCATGGCCTCACACGGATGTACTCCCCAACCACTCAGCACTGCGGACAAACGCAGCCCGTGAAGAAGGTGAGGAAGAATTAGAGCAAGTCGAGGAAAACCGGTGAGGAGGTACAAGCAAGACACGATAACTTTGATCGCATTACGCAATTTCAGGTTCGAACCCTACCCAACAATACGTGCTTCGTTTTGCCTTATTTACACCTAAGCAATGCTTGACCTTCCTTAGACATTTCTCGGGTGTCTTTGGACTCCTTGGGAGAAGTGCTATGACCCGCAAGACTACCCCGAGTCCTCGCTTTGAGGAGGAGGATGAGTGGCGCACCGATGTCGCTCTTATCTTCTTCCACGTGGTCGAGATGCACTTACCGATCCGGTGTGCCGGCGCAGCTTGGAAGGTGGCGCCATACCCATTGCCACAATACTCGACGAACCCACAATTGCACAAGTAAGTCCATTCATTTGTCCACAATTGAGCAATACCCAAAGGCCACGCTTCTAACTTATCATTGGAAAACCATTTTGTTTGTAGGTATGATCGGAAGAAGAGATACAAAGAGAAGAACTCAAGGCAAAGACACACCTACAGTTCATTCAATTGTGGGAACACAGCAAAAGGTCACCGGCGACTATGGGCCAAAGACACGACCAACATGACTTTGATCAATACCTAGAGTGGCTACAGAGGAATACGAGGACACATTTAAAGACAAACCTTTACACTTTCAAAGAACCCCACGCAGAAATCAATGTGGTCGAAGATGAGTATGACATCATGGTTAGGGATGGGACACAGCTTGAGACGGCCCCTCTCGGCAAAGATCATGTGGTAATTTAGTTTAGCAAATACTTGTCTAGCCCGGAACTATCCACCATTTAAAACATTATTAGTCATGACTTGTGGTCGTTTGTTTGCAACAAGACTAACATCCATCTCGCATCGAAGGCTTCAAAGCACTAGAAGAGACTAAAGGAGAGCCTGACGGCGTTTTGAAACAATATGTAAAGGTACACATTCTCGCTTCTTATACAGATAACCACATAGCGTTGCAACTAATGTCATAACTCTTTGTCCTTAATGTGCGTAAAGTGGCGCATGAATGCGTGAAGCTTGCTCGAAAGCTAAATTGCATGCGCTCTGATTTGTGCCACCACCGGCAAATTCACCTCACGCAAAGTCCGTACCCTTCGAAGTTCTCTCCCCACACACCACGACCCCACGTGACCTACATGGAAGGGTCATCCCCGGCCGTTCGTACTCCCGCTCACCGCACCCCAGCGCGGCCTTCTTCGACTCCCCTCAGACACCGACCCCCCACCGAGGAACAACAGGAGGAGGAGGACGAGGAGGAGGAGGAATACGAGCACGACGGGGACATGCCCGCCTATGACGAGGTTTTTCACCCGTGGGTGCACCCGTAGGTACCCAAATAGAAGATCGGGTAATACATAGAACCCTAATCCTCTAACTTCTATGTTTTATGCCTTCCTAAACTAATCCACTTTGCAAACCATGCTTCGGTAGTACGAGAAGCCCAACACTATCGCCGAGGCCAACGCGGCGTGGACCACCGCGCACATTGGGTACACTCCAAACATACTCCCTACGGAGCCAAAAAGAAAGAGGACTCGAAAATATCCATACACTCACGGGAAGTGAAACAAGGCTACATGGATGCTACATACAAGGCAGCTATGGCATGGAGGCTTTTGTAATATATATGCACTTATGTTTTGGCATGGAGAGACATATGTAATATATATGCACTTTTATGCACTTATGTTATGGCATGGAGAGATCAGATTGTGCTTATGTTATGACATGACTGCATCTTGTAATATAAATGCCAATTCTTAGTTGTGCCTCAGTATACAATTTGTCTCAATTAATGCTTTCCAATGACTACATTTTTAATAAATGTAAACAAACAAAAAATGCTTAGGTAAAGTAAGTGTAAAAAATTGGTAACTTTGGAATATCCAAACCTTAATTACAAAAGAAGGGAAGAATAAAACATAACTACTTGCCCATGTTCCAACATTGGTAGATGCATGAAGTCGTGCCTTCTTTTTTTTTTTGTGGCGCCGGGCTTTGTGGCGCCTTTGGCAACGGCGCTGAAATTGAGGCGCCACGGGCAAAAGCGCCATTACTTCAGCGCTTTTTGTGCGGGCGCCTCAACTTCAGCGCCGTTGCCAAAAAGCCCACAAAGCCCGGCGCCACAAAAAAAAAAAAAAAAAAAGGTGCCTTGCTACATGGAGTCATGGAAGTCCGGTGCATAGATATGGCCTACCTGGAGCTCTCAGCTTTGAACCGAAAACCGCTACATGGCGGAGGAGAATAATAAAATCATTGGAATCAACTAAGGCGTGATATTTTCATGTCATGCTTTCCGAGGAGAAAAAATAAATAAATCGTTAGCCTTTCTCCAACAAAAAAATTAGTTCATTCCGTAGAATTCATAGCACAAGGTTCGTACTACATGGTTCGACAAATAAGCATAAGGTTACAATATTGGCATGCAAGTATCAATTCACGTATCAACATCGGGAATCGAACGATAGCCCGGTAGCAAGTCTTCGTCAATCACTCTCCTCCACAGGAACCTCATTGCTTCGACTAGTCCCCACTTTGCTCCACCCCCACTGCCTTCTTCGCCTCAATCTCATCGAAATTGAGAAGCTTGGGACCACCACTCTTCATCTTCTTGCATTTGCGTCTTCTTCGCCTCCTCATCTTGCATTTGCGTTGCCTTCGCCTCATAAATCTCATCGGCTACTTGCATCGCTTGGGACCGAAAGTCATGATCATTTTCCCCGCACATCAACGACGGGGGCGATTGTCGTCTTTGCACCCGAACCACGACGGGGACAGTGTCGTCTTGGACAATGTGCTCCCCGCACTTCCGCACAACGGCGAGGGCATGCAATATCCTATTTGTTGCCGTCCCTCACAGAACTCGTGGTCCTCCCCCACGTGAGCCACCACGGGGACTATGTCCTCCCAAGACATTGACCACCACGGGGATGGCATCCTCCCCGCACATTGGGCACCACGGGGGACTTGGTCTCCCTTATTCCTCATCCGCTCTTCGCGTCGCTCCTTTAGCTTCTTCTTGTAAATATTAATCCCTTTCTCATATTGTTCACCAATTGTTGGCGCATAACTCCCAACTGTTGGGCATGCTCACGCCGCTCCCGCCACGGATGAGTAGGTACTCTTTGACAAGCCGATCACCATCTTCCATCTCGTTCTTGGCCTTGCATGTCTCGAGGAACTCCCTCTTGCCATAAAAAAGACTCCCACAAACATTTTCTAGTGTTACGTTAAAACTAAAAACAACCCATATGAGTTAGGGAACATAAGGCATTATATTGCCTACAATGCATGAAGCAACCAACCTCATCATAATCCACCATATGGCCACAAAAATATCCTATTCCCAACTCTGCAAGAGTCGCCATAGTTGGCAAGAACACCACATGGGCACTTGACGACCTCTTGCTCGGTACTTTCTTCCGAGCCTCGGCCCGAGGGCTATGAGCTCGTTCAATCTTGAAAAGTCACCGTCATCATCCATGTTTTGGGCCTCCTTGTTGTTCAACTCAGCCTCCGCCCGACGCGTTTGTCGATTTCTTCACCGGGCCTTCTTTTGTGCTTCCTCCACCACACTCTGAATGTGCGCCCGCTCATACTCGTCCACAATGAAACCACACGGTCCTCTAATCTCTCGTGAACAAAAACATTCAAATATCATTCCACATAATTTAAAATGAGAGAGCATATCATTAGGATTGTACTATTTGAACACTTACTCAAACGTAGACCATCCTCAAGGTCTTTGATGGCCTTGTACTCTTGTTCCACCTCCTTCCTTTTCCAAGACAATGCATCTTCCTCTTCCCTCTTTTTTCACCCATCTTTCATGGTCCAAATTCTCTCGGCTTTTCACACCCATCTCGCGAGTAACCCTATTTTGCTCACGTCTGGCGCGCTTGACAATGTACGAGTCAACAAGCTAACTACCCCAACGCATCTTACTCGTCCATGGCTTTATGAGCCAAGATCTGGCCGCTTCACCTTTTCCTTTCCCTCGTAACTCTCCCACTTGCATTTCCCTGCTCGGTAAAGATAAGAAATCAACAAGTGTTAGCGAAAATATTGTGTGATGTCATTGTCGATGCGTGGGTAAGCGACCAACCTCAACATAGTCGTCCATATGCCGCACCCAAGTAGCCTATGCCAAGCTCCGAAGGAACAAGACCGTAGTTCGCTTTAACACCACATTTGCATAACACGGTTCGTCCTCCCTAGGCTTTATTACCCTCTTCCTCTTCTTGTCAAGTTTTTCGATCGGGGCCAAAGAGACTTGGGACCCCATAGGTGCTCTCTCGAAAATGACACTTCGCAATCCGAGGATTCCAAATCGCTCTTGTTCCCACACGAAAATTCATCCCATTCGTCTACCACGTAATAATCTCCGCAATGGCATCGTGGCGGTGATTCTAGTCGTCGATTTGTCCAAGTACTCCTTGTCGAAATCACTCATTGGTGGAGGGTTAGGGGAGGTGGAACCCATCGCTTGAAGCGCTCATGTGCAATTTGGTACTTGTACTCGTTTTTGAACATGAGGTACCTTGGGTCAAACTTATCGGGACCGTCAATCCACTTGGAAAAAGAAGCACCTTTCAATGTCCTCCTACAAAACATAATTTCATCAAACTTGGTACTTGGCCGATAGTAACAAAAGAAAACCGATAATATCCCGACAAATACTTACGACATATGAGCCGCACTTTTCGTAGAAGCAACGTGCGGCTGTCTCCGGATGCTGGATCGGGAAACAACGGCCGCAAACCACAATCACGGTAGGGACCGGGAGTTCCGGAGAGACGTCGGCATCCTTGCAAGACCTATCGGGTACAATTCGGGAGGATGACCTTTTCGGCTCCACTTCAATTTCCGATAGTCATACTCCATGCTAGTAACAAAAATTGGTGAAAATTTAGCAAAGTAACCATACACCCCAAACAATAAATAATTAAATTAATCATATGGTGCATCACTAAAAATCACTAACCCTAACTTGTAAATCCAAATGGAACTAAACAAATATGAAACTAAACCTTCAATCCACAAGGAACTAATCTAATTCTCCTAAATATAAATCCCCATAGCTCAACCAAAAACATTCTTCAACCAAACCTAGCCACCAACCCACCATCCTCAATCCACCGTGAAAATGAAGGAAGAGAGGAGCAATACCTTCACCGGAGCAAAGGATGGAGGAGGATTCGAAGGGGGAGCCGGGAGGCCAAATCGGGCGGCGGCGTCGCCCCTCCCCTCGCCTTCTTGGGCGGGCGGCCGGGGCGAGAGTGAGGGAGGCTGGGAGGGAGGAAGCCGGCCGCGGCCTGCTATTCGGCCTTGAGGCGCCATTGCCAATGGCGCCGCAAAGCTGAGCTGAGGCGCCTTTGCATGTGGCGCCTCAAGGCCAGCCCACGTCGGCCGTGAGGCGCCGTGGCGCCTTCAGCGCCGCCATGCATGGCGCCCGAGTGTGGAATGAGGCGCCTTTGGAAAAGCGCCACCAAATGTGCTATTCTTGGAAAAAGAAATTAACCCATGTTAATCTTGTAATTAGTTTAAAAAACTGTCAAATTAGCAAAAAGATTCCCGAGTGGCCGGGGATGTCTTTGCCGCCGAGGTAGACTCGGTTGGCCGTGGAGAACCGGGAGCCGCCGCTGGCCCCCTAGCCGACGCCAGCTCGAACGCCGAGAAGGCCTCTTTCGGAGCGCCGGAGGCGGCGGCGCCCGCGCGAGTCCCGTGGCACGGCTCGGCCGCGGTCCGTGTGAGGTGGGACATCTTGGCGCCGCGGCATGAACCGCTCCACCTCGCAGTCCACCGCTCCTCCTACCTTAATCTTCCGGCCGATTCCCGCGCGGCGCTCACGCACTCCTCGCATCCTCGCTCGTGCTTCCCGTGAAAAGAACCGGTGATTCTTGCATGAGATTGGAGGTGGAATTCGCGGTGGCAATTGCTCGCTCCTAGGAGCACGGGGATCGGGTCAGCCTGTGCAGCGAATCAATCCGCACTGAATTCTTTCTTTGGAAAAGGAACAAAAAAAAAAGTCGTGTTCATCGCTAGCTCAGCTGCCGCTGATTGATAGCACAACGAATGAAAAGAACCGAGGAATTGCAGAACTAACGGCAGATTTTTTTTTTCATGCAAGGTCGTGGAGGAGGCGGATACAACCATCGAGATCCGCCCGCCGCCCGGTCCACCCCGCCTCCATCTCCTCCTCTCCACCCGCCACGGCCACGAATCCACCCCCCGCGCCGCCTCTCTGCTCCCTATGCGCCGTGACTCTGCTCGCCGCCCGCCGCTGCCGCAAGACGGGGCCCCACCGCCTTCTTGTCTTTGCGGCGCATGGTGCGGGTGGTGCTCCTCACCGGAGATGACGCGTTGGCCTCCCTTTCCCTTCCCTCTCCGGCCTCCTCTTCCATCACACACGCCCGCCCGCCGAAGGAGAGGCGACCGCCACCGCCTGCTCGACTCCCTCGTCGCGGCTTCGCGGGTCACGGTCACCCGCTGGAACTCGTCGACGCCCCACTCTTCACGTGCTCGGACCACGACCTCCTGGCTGCTCGCCAGCCGGGGAGGCCATCTTTGCGCGCTTTGCCGCGGGAGGCCGCGAGGGCTTGGAAGCGAGGGTGCGGTGATGAGGCGGGGGATCTCCATGCGTTAGGCGGGGCGGGGGAGGTTGAAGAATCTGGCGAGGACACGGACGGTCGGCTAGATGACGCGGTGGATTGTGTGGAGGACGGGGAGGCCGGCGGTCCTGCGTTTATTACCACGGCAATCGGGCGTCTAGAGGTAGGCGAAGAGGCCCCCGAGTCCCTCTTCCTAGCGGGCGGGGAGGGACAGAAGGGCAGGAGACGGCGGCGGCAATGAAGTCGTAGTGGGCGGGGGACGACGGCTCCGGGGGGTTCCGAGCGGGCAAATCGAGCGACCCTATGCTACACTTCCGTTACACCGTGATAGGGGCCAATCAAAAGGCTGAGAACTCCAAATAATCCCCTAGTGGGGATACCCTTATAAGTGTAGTAGATAAGATAAGATTTGATGACTGACATGAAAAAAGCAAGCATCATTGGCCATTGCCCCATTTACCTCTGCTGCAAAATCTAATCAAATCAAAGTTGTGAATTGGTCTAATGATTCTCATTATATTGTAGAGGCCTCAACATATGAATGTGGTGGTTTCTTTCTTTTAACCAAATCTTTGACGACTACATTATAACTCAAAATTGGAAACATTGTATGTATTGATCATCTCCATGTTTGCCATCAGCTTGAGGTAGACCCAGTTGTTGCAGAACAGTGGATACAACCAATAGATTTGATGACTAACATGAAAACAACAAGCAAACTGTCTAGCGACCATCTCATTACCACAATTACTAAAGTATGCACCATTGGCCTATTTCCACACCGGTGAAATTATCATGGAATCAATCTAGTTCCTAAAAACAACATAGCAAGGATTGTCTACTGAAATTATCATGGAATTGGCCTAGTCCCTATAATCTTGTACATGAGATTTGGTGGAGAACCTGGACGGCGAGTTCGAGGAGGGGTACTGGAAGTTGGGCGGCGGACTCTTGTCGGAGCAAACATAGGCACACCGGTGACCCCCGTGTAGGAAGGTCCTACAATGGCCAACATCGCCCGTGAAGTAGGCACAACACAAAGATGATCATATGCTCGCTCAACGGCGACGAGGAGTCCCACGCAGCACGAACTTCACCTTCTTCGGCGGGATGCGGCGTCGGCGAAGAGGGCACGCCCTTCCTCTTCTTCACCGTTGGCGTGAAAGAGGCGTGGCGTTCTTTAACGCGCGCTGGCGTAGCGTGGTCAAAGGGGCCCACATGATCTTCCTTGACGCCGCGAGGCTTTTGCTGCGCAGCCCGCTTTTCCGATGATGGGGTAGCTCTCTCCCTCGAGGGCATGGCCTTTTTGACAAGAAGACAGCCGCCTTCCTCGTCGGCAAAAAGAGTGGAGGTAGGGATCCACTTGTCGGTCCTTGCATCCCTAACGCCGTGGCGTCTCTAGGTCATGGCGGTGAGGTGCTCGACCATGGGTATGTGGGCGCCTTGGCTGGGCGTGGGCGGTGAGGGAAGACGAAGGAGGTGAAAGGAGCAAGGTTAGATCTGGATGTGGTGAATGGTTGATGAAACCCTAAACAAACTGGCATCACTTTGTAGTTTGCTTAAAATGAGGTACACAAAATGTTAAATGGACCAAATAATCTAAAACAAACACGAAAGTCTCAGTGTATCCTAGTGGTTTGTTAATTTCTTTTCATTCCTTAGATGCTAGGTTCGATCCCCATATGCCCCAAATATTTTGTTATCTTTTATGTTTGGGTAAAAGTATCAAATCGTGATCTTTGCAAAGCCATCACATAAAAACAACACATATCATCATACATTGCTATCTTCGGTAGGATCGACGATATGTGACGAAATATGGTATTTTATTGTGATGTAGAAAACTATCTCATCATAAATACTTATGGAGCTTATAATTTTATGACGACAACAAATTTTGTGTCATATTATGGTACATTATATGATGTATTTTAGCCTCGTCATTAGGGATTTTGTCATAAAAAATAGGTATTCTTGTAGTGTTTGCATGGAGATGTTGGTTTTGCACTACATATGTTCCCTAATTACTAATGTCATCCACACTTATCGTATCGGCATAGTAAAAAAAGAAGGAAAAAAAATATGACACCTTGTGCAACACATGCTAAAGGAAACTAGAGCTCAAGTGCTTACGATCTGAACTAAATCGTTAGACATTAGAAAAAAGAAACTAACCGTGGTGGCTTGGTCCTCGTGCACATCTCTCATATGTGTCATCTTCTTAACTTGATGAGCTACCCAACTACTCAACTTCTTCAAGAGCTGGGTTTGTATTGAGGCACACAACCGTACTTGCAAGACCCCTAACAGAAGAAAGGAGTCGCATCCCACAACCTAGTTTCTTAAAAGCTAAGTAACATCATAGTGTGATGTGATTAGGGTCCGAGAAAGTGTTTTCAATATGCTCTAGGAATTTTAGATCTTTTGAGAGATCCATCTTCGCTTGATATCAACAAGCTGCGTCATTTCACCCTTTAATGCTTGAAGGTCACCAGACAAGATAGGGGCCTAGGGATCCCAATCCCTTTACCTCGAGGCAAGGCTAGGTCAGTCCCACACGACCTCCACATTGTAGGGTTACTTTGAAAGACCCCTTGTGGTTTTTGGTAATTGAGTGACAATATTAGGTGAACTAATAATATGTGATTGAGATAATACACGGGAGATTAGTTCACATGTGATGGTACAATGAAGGAGATTTATTGCATATGAGACATGACATGGAGTCATGTGACCAAGATGGTGAAGATCAAGATGAGGCTTGGCTTGATGGACCAGTTGCAAGAGTGAAGGGCTAGTCGAGGCTTTGAAGTCATGGACCGCGAGGTGGTGAAGCTTGAGCAAGACTTGGCGCCGACGGACTGCTGCAATGGTGAAGAGCAAGTGAGGTCAAGATCAATGGACCAAGATGGTCATGCGATGATATGGAGTGGATCATATCATTCTTGATCGTGTTTATGCATGTGTTGCATCGACACTTGGAGGAGATGGAGCGGAATGGAACTGCTAAGCAAGGTAAAGGTATAACCTAGGGAATTTAATTTCGCTGGGTCATTTGTGCTTAAAGAAGTTTATGATCGGGTTTAGGATAGATGACCATACTATCAAGATGGGCAAACTTGTTTGCATATCGGTCATCTAGTGCCACTTGAGCGATCTAACTTTGTGATGTGTTAGGATCGAGTGGCGTGACGTGATCAATATAAAAATCATTTTAAAATGATTATGAAAATGCTAACACTCATGCACATGGTGATGTACACTTGCCGGTGTTGGCACATTTGCAAAGGAGAAGTTGTTTCGGTGTTTCTCGGACACTAGGGCTGCACTTGGAGTAGAATACTACTTTGATCCATTGTGATTTGGATCAAGTAACCTTGTGTGTTGTGTATCCCTCTCGAGTAATCTTTCCATAGAGTCTTAGATCATCAAAAATAGAGTTCGGATCAAAGAGTTATGGTCGTTTGATCAGGCGATGGTCCTGCTGAAAAGGAGCATTAGATGCTAAGACTGTGAGCATAGGACGTTGAGGCCATGAGCGTAGGATGCTGAGGCTAGCATAGGACACGTCCGACACTTGTTGCTGAGCGTCCGGCGGTTCGGTTGGTTTGCACCCTCTCTGGACTGCGTCCGATGGTGCGTAGGACGCGTCCGACGCTTGTTGCTGAGCGTGTTAATGGCTCTTTTCAAATGGCTAGTGACACATGGCGCAACGAGGAGCATCGGATGCCACTGTGCAGCGGACGGTCACATTTCTACACCAATGACTAGTTTCTCAGTTTGAGCTATAAATACACCACATACTCGGTTATTGGTTTTAGGTGCTGAGCACACTTGAGCCTTGGTGGCTTGTGTTGTGGTGCTAGAGAGCCCTCCCACTCATTTGTGATCGATAGAGTTCATCCAATTCAAAGTGAGGAGCGATTCTAGTGCATTTGCATTGAGAGATCGCATGTGTGGCACTAGGTGATCATGTTGCAAGCCGGTGTGCTTGTTTCTCTTGGAGGTTGCCACTTAAGGGAGATTGCGTGGTGCTCCGGAGGAGGATTTGTGAGAGGTCTGTGCTCGTCTCGTGGGGATCGCGAAGAGCAACACTACAGAGCGTGTCATTGAGTTACCACCCTTGTGAGTGGTGTCTTGGAGAGCCTTGAGGGGCCAACTAGCGGAGAGCCGATTAGTCCAAGAACAATCGAGGTGTTGGTCAACACAACAAGGAGTAGGGGAAGTTGGCAAGCTTCCCGAGATCTTGGTAAAAATCACTTTGGTGTCATCTTGTGTCCACACTTCGTGGTGGTTTGCATTCTAGTGATCACAAGCTTTGTTCTTACTTTCATATATATATATATATATATATATATATATATATATATATATATATATATATATATATATATATATATATATATATATATATATATCTTGTGCTTGTGATTGAGTAGTAGTGTTGTTTTGACTATCTAGCTTGTGTACCTTGTTTAGTTACTTTGCTTAGTTTTTGTAGCTAAGTAATTTTAAGCCTTTGGGTTAGGCATGTGTTGCCTTGTCCTTAGTGCATCTAGTGAGCTTAGGTAGGCTTTGTGCTTATGCTCATTAGAATTGCGTAGGAGCTCACCTTTGGTTGAAATACCTGTGCATAGGTTTGTGACCTTGCAATAGATTTGGTTAGGAGCTCAAGCTAGGCTTGTCACCTCATTTACCTTGTGTAGGATCTTGTGTGAGGTGATTTAGAGTCTTAGTTAGAGGGATGGAGTCTTGGCTAAGCGAATAGTTTCAATTCCACACTAAATTTGATTAGCCAACATGACTAGTTTTAGAAAAAGGATTATTGAGCCCCTCCAGTTTCCATCTCGACCCTTCAGACATTTTGTATGGAACTGACATAGCCTTGCTTGAGGTAAAGGGCACGCCAATTTGCCAAAATTCAGATTGTACCAGGGTAACTTTTTGTGTGCTACTGTTGGGGGTGTATCACACATTTAGGACCCCCCACTAGCACATTGTTTTGGCCCATTTGCATAGTCTAACTCCCACTAAATAATATTTAGACGGCCTTCTATGGGTTTAGTGACATCTTTTGTAAATACAAATCCCTAAGGGGTCCTTCAGAAGCTTTTCGATGGCATTTCTATAAATATAAGCCCCACGAGAGCATGAAGAGAACCTGCCCTCGACCTCTCCTATAAAAAAGGGAGAGGGGGAGGTGGAGAAAGGGTGAAAGAGAGGCTAACCACTCAACTCTATCTTCTGTTTACTCTTTCTATGTTCGTCTTTGTAATTTTATTGGCTAAACAAGCAATCATTGTGCTTGAAATGACAGATTCTCTATCAAATCCATGTCAAAGTACTAAAAAGAATAAGTTAAAAATATACATCCCTAAACAAGAATAGGATATATAATATCTCGTACCATCATCACCTCCCTATATCTCTAGTAGATAATAGACAAACTTAATGCAATTCTTGCCATTTATAAGCTAACATGTTTTGTTTGACTTATATATACTCAAATATATTAGTAGTTGCAATGACAAAAAAATTAGATAGACAACTTCGACGACGAAGAAGAAAGCGGCAGCCACAAATCGGTTGCCGCACTAATTCGGTAGTCGTTGTCGGCCGCCTAGGGTTAGGTCGCCCTCAAATATGGCGGAGGTCGGTCGCCGGCGGCGGAGCCGCTTGCCTCCATCCACTTCCTTCTTACCCGACAACCCCGTAACCAACGCTTCCTCCTAGTTCTTCCCCGCCGGAGTTGACCCCTGAGGTTGCGAGGCATCTCATCAGCCTCTAGGATTTCTCCGCCCTCTAAGCCACCTGCCACGCCTACCACGCCCTCCTCCTGCTAACGATGTCCAACCTCACCTCCCAGGCGCCACTCCTCCTCCTCATCACCCGTGATCGCACACAGTCCCATGCCCTATTCCACCCCGCCTTTGCGCCATATTCACCGCTTCTGCCTCCCCCACACCGGATCCCAACCCCGATGACGTAGGCACTAGATAACACACATTCAGCTGCCTCCTCGCCATCAACAATGACTACTGCTGCCCCAAAGATCATTCACCTCCTCATAGGTGAGGACACTTGTTGCCTCCCCAGACCCCGGGCAGACGTCTACCGCCTCCTCCTCTTCAGCGACATAGTCATTGCTTGGAGCAGCAACGATATCGACCACGACAATATCCAGTACTGCCGCCTCGGGGCCCCTAGGTGGCGTGTGGCAACAATCGACAACCTTCCCAATGAGTTTGGAGATTTGATCTTTGTGAAGGGGACCCTATACACTCTGGTCAATCCAGGCTACCGTCTTCTTTATTGTCAACCTACCGGCGGCGACAACAACAACTTAAAATTGGAATTTCTTAGACCCCAATTCGATCTGAGAGGAGCATGATAAATCGATATTCTGTCTTGCACAAAGTTGTGGTGAGCTTCTACTTGTCATTAGGGGAAAAGATATGAGATTCCGTGTTTTGCAATGGCAAGCCGGTGAAGGGAAGTGTGGTTGAGAATTACTAGTCTTGGTGGGCGCACACTATTTTTTGCAGACTAATATTTTTTTAGGGTGCCTCGGATTTTGAAATCTTGGGTTTTGCAATGGCAAGCGGTGAAGGGAAGTGTGGTTCGATTTTCAAGGCGATCGCATATGCTTTTTGTTAGCGATCCTAGACGAAAGCAAAGATCAGATTATTGGTCGACACCGCTTTGGATCTTCCCAAGTATGTGTTGATGTGTCCATGAGTTTGGAGCTACGAGTTCTTACCTAGAGGTACATTCACTGCCATAGTTTCTTTTTTTCTCGATCGGGCCATTCACCCGTATTTCATTAAGAGGAGGAAAACCAAATCCAGATACAAACTGAGGCCTAGATGTCGAGGCGACATCGAAGGTCAAGAAAATAAAATAAAATAAAATAAAAGCAAATCGAACAACCTATCTACTGGAAGTAAACTAAAGGGACTACATGGTGACTAAACTCTGCGACCAAGACCAAGGCACTAACAGCCACTTAGGCCAAAGTGTTGGCATCGATCCGACGCTTCTTGCCCCAAAGAAGGAATCTCTCCATGCCCTCCACTTTGCCATAGTTTCTTGTTTTACACTCAGTCTACATCTCGATAGACCTAATGTGCAAGTAGACACATGTTGTGTGCCCTTGTTTATGAATAGGAAATTTGCTTACTTGTAATTGTATGGCAATGTGCTTACACAAATTGGTGATGCCCAATTGTTTTTAGGAGAAAATGTAGAAAGGAATGTTGATATGACCACGCCAAAGATCGGCAACCTTAGTGATCCCATCGACCACCATGGTGCTCTTCCAAAAACCGTAATCAAGCAAGTTGATAAGTACGAAAGTCTTGTCTATGGAGAGGCTCAGATATGAACAAAGGCAGCTTGGCCATTGGTCACCATCCCAAAAATTCAAGGAGGTCTTGGAGTGAGAAATCTTTTGACTCAAAATGAATGTTTGCTCCTCAAACACCTCCACAAATTTTTTAATAGAAACAATACTCCATGGGTTCGATTAGTTTGGGATAAGTACTATTCAAATGGTGAAATCTCATGTTTGGTTTTGAAAATTGATGACACACTTGTGGCACTAATCCTTGGCTCTAAGTGATGACTTGAGATAGGATTAGGTTGATGACAAGGAGCATGATGATCATGAACATGGACGATGATGATGGACATGATGGATCGTCAAGCTTGGTGATCGGCTTGAGAGGAACCCGGGAGATCAAGGCAAAGGTATACTTGATAGGGTTTTTCCTTTCGGTGATCAAGACACGATAGAGCGTGTGATCACATTATAGGATAGTTAGTCGACTATCAAGAGGGGATGCTGCGACAATCCTTTGGTGAAGTGCTTCTAGGTCCAATTGACTTGCATATTGCATTTAGGACAATGAGAGCACTAACTTCGATCTTGCCTAACTTATCGACGAGCTAACATGCATGGTAACGTGATCATCTTGGGCGTGTTGGCAACCTATGGCAAGAGGTGAAGCAAAGTTGAGGCAAAGAGCAAATCGAAAAGATGAAGGCTTGCCGATTACGGGGTGACCGGACGCACAATGAAAGCGCGACGGGCCGCACCGAATCGAGGCTTCCGGTCAGATCGCCCAAAGCAGAGAGCTCGCAAACGGATTTTTGTCGGACGCGTCCGACCGGACGCTTTGACCGTGAGTCCGGTCGGTGCGTCCGGCCAGCGCGCAGACAGCCAATTTGAAGGCCAACGGCTCTATCTCGTGAGTGGGGCTATATATATGGGTTTGCCCGGTTCCTAGCCCTCTCTCTTGCACATTTGAAGCTTCTAACTTGCTATTGAGCTTGTGATACTCCTCTCCACTCATCTCTCCATCCATAACTCGAATTCTTGGTGAGATTGAGAGTGATATAAGTGCATTGCATCATCGGTTGCATCTAGAGGCACTTCATCCTTGGAGAAGCCATGGGATTCTTGTTTTCTTGGGAATTTGTACGGTTCCCTAGCGGCTTGGAGCAAGAGGCGGTGTTGAGCTCAAGTGGAGCTTGTTTGAGGCCACACCGGTGGATTTGTGAGGGGTCGTTCCTTACCCCGCGGGAGATTCGCGAAAGGAGCACTAGTGGATTGCTCGTGGTTTGTTGGACCCTCTCTTGTGATCGTTTGCTTGAGCTCCCACCGGGGATTTGGCACCGCCATTAAGCATAGCAACCGGGCAAGTGAGTGTGTCGCCACAACGAGGACTAGCGTGCCGGCAAGCACGTGAACCTCGGTAAAATCATCGTGTCAATTGTGTGCTTGCTCGTTGGAGATTTCATATTGATCACGCGTGATTGGCTTCCACCTCTACACTCCATCGTCGATATATCGATCACTCTCTCTAGCATTTACTTTGATATACTTGTGTAGAATTGCCTAGGTTGTTTAGTTGCTTACATTGTTGACACCTGTTATAGTATAATATTAATAGTCAACTAAATATGAAATAAGGGCATAAAATGAATATCAACATAGACTAGGGGTCTAACTAACATAATTCCACGAGCTTTGATGATTTATATCTTTTCAGGGACTTAACAGATAAATACAGAGAAGAATGGAGAAAGTTCCGTAATATATCTCACATACGATGACAAGACTTGACCGTGAAGTAACTCAACCCAAAAAGTGGACTAAAACACTCTAGAAGATACCAGAAGACACCGGAACAAACGGGAAGCCGAGAGGAGAACATGACTGGCGGCCGCCAGTAAATTTTATGCCGCCGCCAGCATTTTTGGCCAATCACTTCGTTTTTATGTCGGTTTGTAACCGACTTTGAGGTTGTATCTACACCGTTGCCAAGGTCGGTTTGATCCAAGGGCTATCGTTCATCGCCAAGGCCTATATAAGAAGACCCCCTGACCCCAGGGCTAAACCCTAATTCATTCTATCTCATTCTATTCATTATCTCTCAGTTGTAGAGGTGTCCCAATGTAAGGATAACCTCTCTCTAGGATTAGTGAATTAGAAGTAGATTAGAAGAAGACTAGCCATGTAATTAGAAATAGATTAGACATATAATTAGAACTAGATTAGATCTAACTTAGATCTAATGAGGAGTAAAAGGAGAGAGGAGCTATGCTCATGTTCTGGAGATGTCTTCAGAGTATGGTATGTCTTTGTATCTTCTCTACAAGACTTATGATTCACATATATCTTCTCTATTTACTTCCATGTTTTACATATATGGTTAAGTATAGTTGTTATGCTATTGCATGGGATCTCCGCTCGTATTGAGGGACTCTAGTTATTCATGGTAGCTAGAGTAGTAATTAATAGTGTAGACATGGTGTCTAGACTAGAGGTTACTTGAGATTGCACCCAACTCCACGGATATAGTTTGTGGTAGCCCTGTGTGGTGACAGCCCGATGGCCGATGTATTCCACCACGTTCGGGTTGGTGATTGTAGGACCTTGCCAAACCTTCCTAGCCCCCTTCTCATCCCTTTCTGTGGTTAGTGCTTTGGTGTCCCGAAGTGTTATGGTATAATTGCTATCATAGAACCTAAGTAATAGAGAAGTACCCAGGAACCTTAATCTCTCTCTTTGACCTCTTGTTTAGTTTAGTTATTCTTTGACATCTTAGGTAGGTTATTATTTTATGCTTTGATATTTACTTTCAATTATCCCCCTCACTATAGTCTAGTGGTTTGCTAAGTTAATGGATACATGATTGTGATTTATTAGAATTCTTTAGCCAAAGCTTCCCTGTGGGATACGATACTCTAGAATACTCATCCTAGGAAAAAGCTACAATGGTAGGTGTTACGTGGCGCTTGCGTAATCCTTCATATTCTTTTTAGCACTTAACAAATGCCAACAAGCTTTTTGGCCGTTCTTGCGGGAAGCAATTGGCCTAAAGATTTTAATAATGATCATGATGTCTGCTAATTTAGTGTATCACTAGCTTTAGTAGGATTACCCTTCTTCTGTTGAGATGTGGAATAGACAGGACAAAAGATGTCGCTTGCGACCTTCCGACAAGATTCCACAAGAAAAGAAAAGAAAAAAAAGATTAAAGAACCCAGGGTGCCCGATCATTCAAGATTCATCAACATTGGAATCCTGCCATCTCAAAGGTATGTATTTAAATATATATTATTCTAATCATGAATAGATTGAAGAAGAAGTCGCCGTCACAAGAATTTAATGCACACATCTGAAGTGACGTACATTGAAGTTGCACATCGTGGTAAGTATGATTAATAAAGGTGAGATAGTCTTGCTCATGGACTATAAATTGATTGAGTAGTTATCATTTAATTTCTTGCATTGCATTGCATGTTTACTTAATCAATTCATGCATTCACTCCGCTTAGTTTATGTTTTTCTCATAGTAGATCCATTGCATGTTTAATTCTTTGCATCTATCCATATCAATTGCATCTAAAAAAATCCTCACCTTGATCATGCTCTCTCATCACCGTTTGATTAAATCTCTATAGTGCTTTGATGCTATCTTTGTTTGCTATAGCATGCTTTGGTTTGGGAATGCTTCTAGGGTGCTTCTAAAGGCTTTTAAATTAAGCGTGGTGCTTAGATTAAAATGCCTTCCTTAATTGAATTAGACATGGAGTTTAGTTTGGTTATTGAACCGAGAATTACTTGCGTAGACATTGGTTATTGTGTTGGACTAACCCCTGCAGAAAAATCTCAAATCTAATTCGGGTAAGTCAAGTGATGAACTCGGATCGTAGATGAAGCAAGGCATATGATGAACTCCAACCTTGTGCAAAAGACACGGCTCATTCATCATTGATGGAAGAATTGTAAGTATCAAATCATTCACGCTCTCTTTTGCTACAAGTTACCTTTTCCTTGATCCACATGTTAGAGTGCAGCCATAAAAAAAAGTGTGATAAGATATAAATAAATAAAATCTGTGCTAAAAGATAATCAAAGAACCACTTTTTTTATTAGCATAGATTGGATCATATGAACTTGGACAACAACCCCTGCTTCAACCATGTTGTATTCCCTCGGGTATGTGTCCACCGATATATTGCAGAAAGAATTTATGCTATGTCTATTCAATAAAGAAGAGCGTCATACAATACAATCACGAAAGGTAATCATTCAACATAAGTGGATAGACAAAGCAATGGGCCACAAGAACATCAAAGACAGGTAAGTAAATATAAATCACATATTTGTATACAACCTTTGTCTTATGTTCTCTATAAAAAAAAATCTCTCGAGCACATGAAGGCTCATGCTAAAGAAAACAACAACATGTTCCTAGGACAAGTTCTCTTGGGTATTCTCGGTCACTAACCTTGCAGAAAAAAAGGATGAACAACATCTAAGAACATGGTGGTTACAACACATGATGAGGGACGATTCAAAGATTCACACTTGAAGTACCAAGTGACAGGAAGGCTCAAGCATGGGGGAGGAAGGTCGACTCCTCTAATGATCATCCGACATACTCCTCCTTTACTCAAGCTCCCGTCACTTTGACATACCGATTTGCAATCCCTCTACTCACTATCACTTTGTCTCTCTAAGTTTGTTTGGTTAACAAATGTCATTCATCAAAATCAAACTTAAGGTATAATAAAATTTCCAACTAGAGAGAAAGTAATGGTGAACATATAAAATATCCAATCAAAACTTCTTCTGGCATAAAAGCAACCTTAAGCTCCATGATAGTTCTACCCTTGTTTACAATTACTTGTATTCCTTCGGGTATCTGTTGTCAACTAATATTACAAGAATAAAACCATGAGAGGAGCAAAACGGTCTTAGCTTAATTTAAAGAACAAGAAAGAAATGACGATGTAATAAAAGAGATAAGGAACAAGATACACAAGAGGCCAAAGAAGGAAAGCTTCGAAGCGTAAGAAAAGGACCATCACAAGGTGTTACGGTGTTTGTCACACTCAGATAATAAGGTAACATCTTGAGGTAAGTTATCATTACTTCAGCTTTACCTTAAGAATGGCTTGTGAATAAATAAAGAATCAAACATGTTAGAGTAACAACCTTGCATGTTCCAACTTCATTAGCTCAACATGTTTTGTTTCTTTAGTTTTTCCTACCACCATTCTTTTGATCTCTTAGTCCTTATCTTGTAAGTCGAATATTGCTTACCTTGCTTTGGAGGAATCATAATCATGCTTTTAATGTTTAGATAAGAAAACCCTTCCAAGAGTCAACGAGCTTGATTCGATCTGTCGAAAGTTTTAATCACAAACAATCATGCTCAATCTTCTGATCTTGTCACCCAAGTTAGGTTTAAGCAAAGCATATAAGAATCAACTCTATCTTGTTTGTTGTGCCTATGGTTAGAGAAGAATAAATGAAGTTTTGGTTCTGTTGGTGTTTTCCCACCAACAGAGCCCATGCACTTGATCTCTACCTTGACTTTGCAAGCGGGACACACTTTGAGCAAAAAGATGAAGAAGCCTATCGGTCTCTCCAAAATTTAACAAGTAAATGTCTTGCAAGCCTGCACACAAAACAAGACGCCGCCTACGTTTCACTCCGACTCATAAGACCAGCAAAGAACTTGGGTGACATCGTCCTTCACCATCTCAAGGAGCATAACCGTCAAGATCAAGGAATACGCTCAAGGAAACAATAAGGTAAGAAGTCTCATTCAGAGGACTTAAAACACTGAATCCTCGCCGAAAAGGTAAGATCGATAGTTATCCATATTTATTTCCTTGCATTGCATAATTATTTTCCTTTAGCATATTTACATTATAGCACTAACCTTGCATTTGAATAGAAAAATAAATATTTGTTTGTTGCATATACTTTGAAAAAAACTCTAAGCCCCATGTGAGTAATTTTGTGGTGTGTAACAACCCACAAGGATATTTACTTGTGGTGGCATAAAAAATAAAATAAATATGCATGCATCATCATTCCTTATTTTGCATAGAAAATCCAAAAATATTTATGCCTTGAACTACTTGTCTTAAAAGAAATAATCTTAATCTTTGGCAACAAGAAGCAACGTGGATAACCCCCTAACGCTTAATCAAGTTCCACTAGCTTTGTTGTCTATTTAAGTTCAAAAGAGATCCCAAGGAAGAGAGACATGACACACATGGTGTCCAAATTAAAGAAGATCAATCACCCACCATCACTATCTACCTCTACTTCCAACCATCAAGAACATTGAAGACTATGTCAACATCCAAATTGGGGGAGTGCAACCCCCCGTGTATCCGAATAAGTATTCTTATACCTTATTTAATTTTAGCTATATTTGTTTGTTTTATTAGAAAGAAATAAAAAGTTGCATAACTAAGGAAACGAAATAAAAAGAGTCTATATAGTTTTTATTAAAGAGTCTTAATTAGAGTGTGAGAATAAAATAAACTCTCAAGATAATCTCTAGCCTTGGAGATGATGAATAGTTGCTCAAAATCGTAATTCCTTTCAAGTACCTACCTTTCAAGCTTAATTTCTCTCGAGCTTTTAAATGCAACCGCTTTGACTTAAGATTTACTTTGAACCTAAAACCTGTGGGTAGCAAATGCTTGCTCTAAAGTCTAGGTAATTGACGGATACGATATATGAGAGTCCGAGCTGCTATTTATCTTACTCCTAGTGATACTAGATTTCGGAGATTTATTTTTGAAAATTAAAGTGCACATGATATGTTCCCCGTGTGACAAGAGTGTTGAACCTCCTACCACAGACCATATATACATGCTCCTTAGATTAGGAAAACCCTTTGATATATATATATAGGCTGCTTGCTTTGCATTGAGTTTGTTCAATCTTTGTCGACCCTTAGAAACTTGTCATGCCGATCATGCACACTCTATTCCACTCCACTCTACACCACTTGCATTTATGCTACTTCTACCCCCGAAAGTACGCATCCACAAAGCATCCACCAACATCCACTAAAAATGTTCTACTCCTATCCCGGGAGAGAACAACCAAAAATATTTCCTATACCCATCCACTCATTCATTGCTAGCCAATGTCTTACAAAAAGCTCCATTATATTTTACCTCTCAAAAAAGTTATTGCAAAAGAGATCCGGGTTGTAGATTAAAAAAAAATAGGAAATGAAAAATGGACAAAAGTCCTACGGGCGAGTAGAGCCTACCTCCCTAAGAAAAAAAAAAAAAATAGGGAGATGAAAAATGGACAAAAGTCCTACGGACGAGTAGAGAGCCTACCTCCCTAAGAAAAAGAAAAAAAATATATATATAATAAATATGAAAAATGGACCAGTGTCCGGGGTGAGTAGAACCCACATCTTTAAAGAGAGGAAATAAAAGACAAAAGTCTAGGGTGAGCAGAGCCCACCTCTCTAAAAAGAAAAAAAAAAAAAAGAGAAAGAAAAAAAAAAAGATACAACCCAGGTTCTTTGCAAAGTTTCCAAATTCAAAAGAGAGAAGATTCCTCAAGGAGCAAAAGTAAGATTTCCCATCATCTTTTCTATTCACTTCACTACATGCTTTACTACATTCTCTACCATATATATCCTATCCACCATACACATGCACCACTTGATCAGTATGACTTGTAACTTTGGATCCATTGCTTGAATTTACAATATATGTTTAGTAAGTAAGTTTAATTTTTTCCCACCTATGAACTCCACATATAAGCCTTAGATATAGGGTGAGAGAGAAGAAGGCATAGTGTGCCACTTTAGCCCAAAATACTACATATTCTAAGAGAAAAGGCAATACTACCTTATTGCCTTAGAGAGGATCCACAAATACTACAAATGAGATATTAGAGAGAGTCATACTAAGGAACTTTGAGTTTTATTTGAAAATCAGCAAAAACTCCGAAGGATAGTTGATCAAAAGAGTTTGAGATATAGTGTTCGACTTGGATCTGTTCTATCTTTCAAGATTACCCAAGATTAAAGAAAAAAGATATAAGCCCCAAAAGGTAAAAGGTAATATGGGTAAGTTGAAGTTTTGAAAAGTTTATCTTTATCCGGAGAGAAATTTTGTTTGAAAGCATGTGTACTTTAAAGGTATGAAAGCGTTGTAGCAACTCCCGATCCATTGCTAAGTTTGGCTTTGCTAGGGACCAAAAAGGGTAAGCTTGGGGAACTTGTTGACACCTGTTATAGTATAATATTAATAGTCAACTAAATATGAAATAAGGGCATAAAATGAATATCAACATAGACTAGGGGTCTAACTAACATAATTCCACGAGCTTTGGTCATTTATATCTTTTTAGGGACTTAACAGATAAATGCGAGAGAAGAATGGAGAAAGTTCTAGAATATATCTCACATACGATGACAAGACTTGACCGTGAAGTAACTCAACCCGAAAAGTGGACTAAAACACTCTAGAAGATACCGAAGACACCAGAACAAACGGGAAGCCGAGAGGAGAACATGACTGGCGGCCGCCGCAGTAATTTTATGCCTACCGCCGGCATTTTTGGCCAATCGGCTTAAGTCTTTTATGTCGGTTTGAAACCGACTTTGAGGTTGTATCTACACCGTTGCCAAGGTCGGTTTGATCCAAGGGCTATCGCTCATCGCCAAGGCCTATATAAGAAGACCCCCGACCCCGTGGCTAAACCCTAATTCATTCTATCTCATTCTATTCAATATCTCTCGGTTGTAGAGGTGTCCCAATATAAGGATAACCTCTCTCTAGGATTAGTGAATTAGAAGTAGATTAGAAGAAGACTAGCCATGTAATTAGAAATAGATTAGACATGTAATTAGAACTAGATTAGATCTAACTTAAATCTAATCAGGAGTAAAAGGAGAGAGGAGCTATGCTCATGTTCTGGAGATGTCTTCGAGTATGGTATGTCTTTGTATCTTCTCTACAAGACTTATGATTCACATATTTATCTTCTCTATTTACTTCCATGTTTTACATATATGGTTAAGTATAGTTGTTATGCTATTGCATGGGATCTCCGCTCGTATTGAGGACTCTAGTTATTCATGATAGCAAGAGAGAGCTCAATGAACTGGCCATCCAAGTATATATAGAGCTCCCCTCGAAATAGAGCCGTTGCTCTAAAAATTTATTCTCTGGCAAGACGCCAGGATGCACCGACCGAACCATCGGCCGGGTCCGGTCGAGGGTCCGGCCGGTGCTTCCTGGCCGCATCCGACAAGCTCTCGGGCCCACTTCAGCCGGCACCCTCCACGCGTCCGGTCGGGGGATCCGGTCGACACCGGAATCCGGTCCAGGGTCCGGTCGATCGTCGGCAAAAACCCGCTGCGGGGGCTCTACGCGACACGATCGACCGGACGCTCGGCTCGGTGCGTCCCCGGCCGCACCGGCGGCGTCCGGTCACCCCGTGGATAAAGACTCTTCATCTTTTTCTTTGCTCTTTGCTTCAACCTTGCTTCGCCTCTTGCCATGGGTCGCCAACATGTCCAAGATGATCACGTTATCATGCATGTTAGCTCGTCGATAAGTTAGGCAAGATCGGTTAGTGCTCTCATTGTCCTAAATGCAATATGCAAGTCAATTGAACCTAGAAGCACTTCACCAAAGGATTGTCGTGGCATCCCCTCTTGATAGTCGGCTATCTATCCTATAATGTGATCACACGCTCTATCGTGTCTTGATCACCGAAAGGAAAAACCCTATCAAGATACCTTTGCCTTGATCTCCCGGGTTCCTCTCAAGCCGATCACCGAGCTTGACGATCCATCTTGTCCACCATCATCGTCCATGTTCATGATCATCATGCTCCTTGTCATCCATCTAATCCTATCTCATAGTCATTACTTAGAGCAAAGGATTAGTCCACAAGTGTGTCATCAATTTCCAAAACCAAACATGAGATTTCAAGTAGGTCGACGAACAAGATAACTTGATACGGGCAAGAGATAACTTTCCTGAAGAAGGTAGCGGAGATAACTTGCTAAAGAATAGTGGGTAACTAGCTTTATACGGCCAAGGTTGGATGCGACCAGCGGCGGCGAGAGAGGCACCAAAACCCACGAAGACTTTGACTCGATCTCAAAACATTGAAGGTTGTGGTTCTACGGTCGTTTGGAGATCGAGTCGAAGTCTTCGTGGTTTTGGTGCCTCTCTCGCCGTCGCTTGGTCGCATCCAACCTTGGACAGGTATAAAGCCGCTACCCACTAATCTTTAGCAAGTTATCTCCGCTACCTTCTTCAGAAAGTTATCTCTACTGCCCCTCAGATCAAGTTATCTTGTTCATCGACCTATTGCCGTGAAGATCGGGCCATCTTCGTGCCAAAATCGGTTCGGTACTCATCGGTATGCATTCTTTTTACTTGTTCCAAAGTAATGCACTAGTAAGGAAAAGGAATGGATGTAGAAACAAAATACTTTGGGATGGGCTTCTCCTCGCTCCAACCAGTAGGGGAATCCATGATTTTAGCAGAGGTAGAACGGGCTAGAGCCCCAGATGCCTCGATGCTAATCTGCTTATAGTTGTAATTATACTACACACATTTTTATGTCTTTGAACGAATGGTATGCATTACCCTTTGTACTATGGTAGAGTATGATTTTTTAAAAGGAAGAACATCATGTGGCCTGCATCATGCTCTTTGGTCACATCGTTACAGGCTACTAGTTGATGCTCTCCATTACTCCTACACGGACCATAAGGGTTTTCAACCTGTTGAGGGAAGTTTGAGGTTGAGAGACAAATGGGAGAAGCAAGTGTAGCACTGGAGCAGACAACACGGTTTGGTGGCCTAGTTTTTTTTTGATACATGGCGGCGGGAGTGGTGTTTGATTGGTAGAGCCACACTCACATTTAGGCAAGTTTGATCAAGTTGCAAGTTTAAATGTCTGTTTATACCATATATCATAATAATTAATATTGTAATGTAGATAAAATTCTTATTTTTGTTCAAGTGCAAAAAGGTGAATTTTGCATAAAAAGTACAAATGAAAGTAACAAAAGAGTTTCAACTTAATATGTCAATTCAAAATTTGTATAAAAATTATTAAGGTTCAGAGGTGCACATGCATGGAGTTCAGCAATTGACACGGTCAGAATTTATGTTTTTGCTGGGCATTGGAGGCTATAGTTGGGTACAACAAGAAGGCTAATGTCCCCCCAATATCGATCAAGAAAAAGGACAGCAACACAATCAATTTAATTCGCTTTGGTATACCAGATCGAACAGACAAGTGAAGCTATAAAAAGGAGATGCCTTCAATGTCTCAATATGAAATAATTATACGGAGGGCATGATAGTGCATTTCTTCAATTCCAAGCCCCATTGCATGAGTTGAATGTGCTTTTATTGAGTGCTGCTCAGCTCATTCTTCCGTCGACCTTATATTAGGCTTATCGGTAGGGACCTAAGGATGCAATATACACAAATCTCTTGGAGCCTAGCTTGCATTTGTGTCTTGCTTCTCGTGCGTTTCTTCTTATTACTGGATCCTCCTCCACGTTTGTGTAACCTTAGGCTTGGGAGCCACCGGGAATTTTGACATAGTTCCATGCATCCTTTGGAGCACATCTTTCTTGTCCTTGCTACACAACTCAGTTGTAGCCCACTAGTTGTGCCGCCAATATTTTTTTTTTTTTTTGCGTGCATTAGCACGTGCTTCATTAAGGGAAAGTTAGATAGTTATTACATCCTCCGGCCCCTTTGGCGAGATGCCATTAGTGCGCCGGGAGGGGGGCACACGAAACAAATATCGCCGGCTTGAACGGCGGAGCGGGAGGCCGTACTAAACTAGGAACCAATTGTGCGACTAGAAAGACTAGTATAGTGCCCGTGCTAACGCAACGGGTTCATTTGTAAGATTCATATGAAAATAACCAAACAATGACATCTTTCGATAGTTTAAGTCGCACACGATTATTCTTAGCTATATCCTACGTTACACGGATACTTCAAGGAACATGCGTATCGCGTATCCGATACGTATCGGATACGGATACGTGTCGGATACGCGCCCGATACGTATCCACCGAGTATCCGATTTTTATTATTTTTATAAATTTCAGATACGTTTACCTGATACGTATCGGGGGTGCGGACACGCCAGCGTATCCTTGCTTTGGATACGGCCCATCCCATTAACGAGTCACATATCCTCTATTGCTGTCACCCTATTGATCGGACTGAAGCCGCACTTCGCGCGCCCCTCGCTCCTCGCGCCACATCTTCGCGACGGGTGAAGCCGCGACGGTGCGGGCCCTGCTCGTTGCCCGCCCGCCACCGCCGACGAGCCTCCGCCGCCGGGCGACGAGCATCGTCCCTGCTCAGCCGCCACCGGTGGAGTTCTCCCGCGCCCTGCTCCTCTTCTCCCTGATCCAGCCATGAGTAAATCGGCTTCCCTCTCGATCTCCTCTTCTTCTTCACCCGCAGCCGGGCCGCCCGGCGCCTGCCACGATCTGGGGAGGCGAGGTGAGGTGAGGGGGCGACGCCGAGACAGAGGGAGGAGGGGCCGCCGGCGCCGAACGAGCTGGGGAGGTGTGAGGGAAGGGGCGACGCCGGATTCAGAGGGAGGGAGGACGGGGAGAGGTGCGCTGTCGTTGGGAAGCTGGGAAGAGGATAAGGTCGACGGGAGTGGGGCAACCAGGACACATGATTTGCGAATTTGATGTCCTGTTCGGCTGTTCCTGTGGGCTGTGGGCCTGTGGCTGTACAGCCTGTACCTGTGCTCCTTTGTCCTCTTCCTCCTTTCTACTTCAAGGTAATTTAGACATGCATTATTATTATTTTACATTTTATTTTTTAAATATTAAACGTATCCGCGTATCAGATTTTTAGAAATTGGCGTATCACGATCGGATACGTGATCGGATACCGATACACGTATCCGTATCCGCAAACATAGGCTATATCACTCGCCGTCTCCAACGGATGAGGCAAAACGCAGATTTGCATCTCAACCGGCCCTTTGCATAGCGAAAAACAGCCTCCAACGGCTCATGCATACGGAAGCCGCGATTTGCATTCGAGGAGAGAGGAGTGGCATACTTGCGCGCGCTCCCCGCCGCGAGGCAAACGGCAGTTGTGGGCCTGCGAGGGCTCTTGGCGGTGGTGCGAGGTAGGCCGGGCGGCGGCGCCCAGAACCGGCGCTGAGAGACCCCGGTGGTCGGCCTGCATGCGCCGCCGCAGCGACTGCAGCAGCCGCCGGAGCCCGGCCTGCGCGTGGGCGGCGGCGGGAGCAGTAGGGAGCGCTGCCTGCCCGCGGTGTTGGTAGTCCCGCCAGAGGCAAGCGGTGGGCGGCGCGGGCCGGGAGGAGGCGGGCAGCGACTTCCGCAGACGAGATAGATCGAGAGGAAGACGAAGGAATGAAAATTAATTTTGTTTCACTCTCGTGGTTCCTGATGGAAAAGCCGTCGAGAGAAGGTTTTATTAGATATAGGCTTAGATAATTTCTGAAAACGCCAGGGATCTAGATATAAAGTTGTTTAGAAATAGCTGAGTTCGCTGTTGGGTTATCTGTTGGAGGACGGAGATTTTAGATGTGATCTATTTTACTGTGCATCACTCAAACCATCTAATAGGTCTTAAAATTATGCATGTGCTGTTGGAGATAGCCTCAATCAGCTAGACCATACATGATTCGAGCTAAGGAGCAGAATTACAAAAGTGAATCACTAATATGGACTGCAAACTCAATCAGCTAGACTATACATGACTGGAGCTGATGAGTAGAATGACAGTGAATCACTAATATGGACTGCAAACTCAATCACTGAATATATTATATTAATTAATTAAGAGTAGGATTTGTTTAAGATTTTTACACCTAGCTTTCGGAAGGACCTTAAGTTGGACAAAGGCATGAAGGCCAACAGCAACCTTCTAATGAGGCTACATCTTCCCTGACCTGAAAACAGGGGACAATTTATGAATTAACTGGCTCATTTGCTTGTTTTCCTTTGAAGTGACATTAGAAAATAATTTTTAAGTTCTGGAATACAAGCATAGAGTTCAGGAAACCCTATAAAATAGGTGTGTGACAGAGATAATTAAATGATGAAAAACCTGTGTCACCTCTGAAGTGTCATTTTTCCAATCTGAGATTAGCTATCAGATCTTGTTCCTAAAGGATGAAACCAAGCACGTCCCCAGATATGTAAAAATTTAAGTCCAATCCAATACTCTCAACAGATGTCCATACAATGAAATTAAAAAAAAAACTAAATCTTCTACTGTTAACTTCATGAGATCAATATATACATCTACCTCAACCGAGCCAATTTGCCAATGTCCTGTAATCTTTAATTTGAGAAAAATAAAGCATATGATCAGAACATGTAAAAACATCACTGAATGCAGTTGAATAATATATGTCAAGCAATCATGACAAATGATCCGAAAGCACATTCATAATATATGATCGCATTAGGAAACACAATTGCTTAGGAAGCCATTGATGGTTGAGTCTGGAAGATAAAAAGACTGCTCACTACACCTGTTACTCCAACTGATGTTAGTCTAGTTCGCAAAATCCTAGACACCAGTTACTCGAACAATATTCCAGTGATCATAGACTGCAGCAAGCTGGAAATATTGTTAGAAAATAACCCAGTACAAAATAATCGCTGCAAACATAAGAAAAGTCAAGCTAAATATTAAAAAAAGTCAAGCAAAAAGTCAGTGGCATGTTGCCGTCAAAAATCAGCCGGCAATTATCATCAGTAAAGGGGATAATACTTAATGCTAAAATATGATGATGATATCTTCATAAATTGAAATCTGAAACACATAAATATCCAAGTACTACAAACTTTGCTGAGGCAGACAAGACAGATTCTTACTTGCGAATTCCGAAGGCGCTAATTCGACACCCAATATACCAGACCTTTTTGCTAGCTAGTACGATCTTCTACCGTAGAACAATACACTTATACACCTGTAGTGTTTTCAAAACAAAAGGCACAAATTGTACTAGAGCTCGCGGTCTCGCATGGAGCAAGTTCGACACCAACTGTACCAATGCAGTTTTTTTTTGACAACTTTACCAATGCAGTTGATTTGACACCAAACGAACACAGCCCAAAGAAAATGCATCCTATGTCCAAAAAATCAAAATGGGGCAAAAGAAAGAATATATAAAGCACCTCATCGGCAAGACCTTGCCGGGGAGGGGCGGGAGGGCATCAAATCCTTTCTGCTCGATGGTATGTGGGGGCCGATGGTACCCGCCACATGACTGGACACCGCAACTGTGGATCCGGCGGCACCTGCACACGTTGGCCTGGCAGCGCTCGTGGCTGGTGGCCCGGCGGTAGCTCGGCCAGGATGACTAACTACCGGCACGCGCGCTGCTAGACCCACGACTGGAGGCGACGCCGCTGGCCGCACCCCTGGATGGAGGCTGCACTGGCAGCCACGCCGGTCCGCGCACTCTCTCGTAAAGCAAGGCGATGGAGACGGAGTACCGGCGATCGCGCGCGAGCAGGGCCTGGAGAAGGGCAACCGTCGTTCCCTTTGGATCAAACCCTAGGCACGGGCTCTCTCATACGCATGGAGGCCCTGCCGCCGCTTCTAACCTGCACTTCGACGATGAATCTTCAGCGTGTTAGGACTCCCTATGGCAGGGAGGGCCGGAGGGGAGCGTGATTAGAGGTGGCTTGCATCGGCGTGGGCGTGAGAGGAAAGTGCCGGCGTCGCGCGTAGGAGGAAAGTGGCGATGATTTCGCGCCGCGCGCATATGATGATGGGGCGGGTGGGGATGTGACACTTTTGATCCTGATCGTTCAATCGTGAATGAGTAATGAGAGAGAAGGTTGAGAAGAAATCTGAGTGGTTCATTTGAATGGATTTAAATTTGGGACAAGTTGGTGCATTAGTAGGGTAGTATAGATGGTGTCCACACGGACTACCGCACCGATGCGAGCAACGACTCGAGCACTCTGAATCCCGCCGCGCACCACTCATCCGCCTCTTGCATGATCTTCCGTAGGGTGGCCGCCGGCGTGGAGGAGATGTTGTCGAATGTTCTCCGGTTACGTTCCTTCCAAATCTCCCAGGTGACGAAAGCACCAAGGAGCTAAATCCTCGACGAAAAATCCGGAGGTAGAGTCGTCGTCGTGGAGTCGAGCCACCAAGTGACGATGGTGGTTGTTGGTATTTGATAAGCCTACAGAAATATTTATAATAATCCGCAGTTTAACGAATACTAGTGAGCATTTCACCCGGGAGAGGGTTTTAAATATCGAATCCACAGGGAGGATGGTATAAAGATAACTGAGGCATATAACTAATCCCCGAGCAGCAATCAAGGAACAGAGGAGGAATAAAAGAGGTAAGAAGATTTCTATGGTTGTCTAGTTCTCATCCTTATAAGCTATGTTCTTCAAGGGACGTACTCAAAGGAAAGTAAGGCCGAAACTTACTATTCCCCCAGCAACATCGTCCTGCGTGTTCTATCCAACGGGATGTGGAATCCAAAGGAATCAATGGTACTGTCACTACCACGATCTACCATGCTCCGGAAGGTAGGGTGCATTCATAAGTAACTTTGATCTAGGCACCACGCCTACACCTAAGCAACCCCTCTAATCTATAGATTCTCATAGATTAAAAGTACTCAAAGAGTTATGAACAATAAGAACAATACTAACACTTAAGATAAGACGATTACTTACTCAAACAGAAGTTGATCCACCATAGAAGTCTCGGGATCAAGTGCCATAGGCCCTGATCCCAGAGGTACAAGCGTAGAGGAGTCACCGACATGTCCGGTGCTTCCCCTTCTTCTCCTCCACTCACTCTTTAACTCTCAAGACTAGATCTAGAACTCTAATTAAGTTCTTTGATCTAATCTATCAACTTGACTCTTACTCTTGATTAGATCTAATTAGATCTAATCTAGTTCTAATTACATGTCTAATCTAATTCTACTTCACTAATCCCTTAGAGAGAGATGATCCTTACATGGGACCCCTCTACAACTAAGAGATAGTGAGATAGAATGAGATAGTAATGAATTAGGGTTTAACCCTCGGGGTCGTGGGGTCTTCTTATATAGGCCTTGGCGATGAACGATGACCATTGGATCAAACCGACCTTCAATAACGGTGTAGATACAACCTCAAGGTCGGTTATAAACCGACCTAGAAAGGAGAGGATGACAGGTGGGACCCACCTGGCGGCCGGCCTAAATGGGCCTGGCGGCCGCCAGGGGGTTGACTTCCCTTGGCATCTGGTTCCTTCTGGTGTCTTCTGGTACCTTCTAGAGTGTTTTAGTCCACATTTTGGGTTGAGTTACTTCACGGTCAAGTCTTGTCATCATATGGGATGTATATTCCTAACTTTCTCCATTCTTCTCTCGCATTTATCCATTAAGTCTCTCGAAAATATATAAAATCACCAAAGCTCGTGGAATTATGTTAGTTAAACCCCTAGACTTATGTTGATATTCATTTTAAGCCCTTATTCATATTTAGTTGACTAGTAATTTATGCTATAACAGGTGTCAACAGTGGTGTCCGTCCCGGGCAAAGGTGGTCAAGGCCCGCCATGTGCGTAATCCGGCACGAGCAGCTCTCGTGAAGACGCAACCGAGAACAAGTGATCGGGCCGTCTCGGTCTCCCCGCAGGAGCACAAAGGCGCAGCCCGCCGACGGCCGAAGGCCATGCCGCATCCGCCGCCTGCAGCCCAAAGCCGACCGTGCAAGGCAAGCCGAAGAAGAACTTGACCTTGGGAGGGGCTTTCGTCTTCCAAAGTTCTTTAGCGCCCGGGAGCTGCGCTGTGCCCGTAGAAGAAGGCACGGTAGGCCGAGGAGCTCGTGGTATTCCCCGCCTCTCCGTCCACTTCCAAACAAATTTGTCCGGGGTCTCGGGTCGATGTTGACGCCTTGAAGCTTGACCCGCAGGTCCGCGGCCTCCACGAGGACTGCCGTGGTGTACCCGCCGCGATGTCTTGCAGCCAACCGTTACCCGGCAGGACTCGTTAACGGTCTTTCGTCGATGGCGCGGCCCGATCGCGCGAAGAGGCTCGGGGTGGTCAACGAGATGGGTCCGTCCGAAGCCAAAAAGGCCGGTCCGTAACCTGGTCGAAGCGCCGTCCCCCGACGACCACCGATACCGGCGCGCTGAACATGGCATCAACCATGCGCCCCCGACCGTGGCGTATGGGCAGACGGAGTCCGGCCGAGTGCGGGCCCTCCACCGCCAACGCAGCCCCGAGGGCAAAGCCGAGGATGCGCAGGCGGCGGCCCAGCCCCCGCCCTCCTCGCCCGAGCAAACAATCGGTCAGCGACCATGCAGCGCCACCGCTACCGACTCGCCCGCCCGGATGAATCCTCGCCTTCTCTTGTCGACCTCGCGACGCCCCGGAAGAGAGAGCACAACAGATCATGGTGTGGACCGGGATCACCGAAAAGAGTCGTTCGGGCTAGGTCGCCCGACCCACGGTGGCTAGCAGGCCGCCTTCTAGGTGGGTAAGCGCGCGCAACGGCGCGATGATTGGTTGCTCCCGTGCCTTGGTTAGTCTTCGATAGACAAGTGGCGCCGCCTGGTATCTCATCGGGAAGTCGGCAATTGGGCACGGAAAGAAGTCATGAATGGCCTAGACCTCCTTCTCGGGAGCACCGAATCGGCGTGGATCGTGCATTTGTCCAGGTTCGTAGCGAGGCCCGAAGCCCCCGCAAAAGACACCCAAAGACGGCCCGAATGCGGCTGAAGTCTCAGAGCCACAGGAGAGAGGAACACGACGCAGTCGTCCCGCATAGATGGACGCCGGCACAAGGCTGCCGCCCTTGGCAGTGATCGTGAGTTGTCCGCAGCGGTCGGCCTCCGCGATGAGCGCGTTGAGGGCTTCCATCACAATGACGAAGAGAAGTGGAGAGAGGGGGTCTCCCCGGCGCAGCCCCCGCCAGGAGGATCCGAGGCCCCGCCGGGCCGCTGAGGAGCACCTTGGTGCTTGCCGTGGCTAGCATTGCCGACACCCGGTCCCCGCCCGGCGTTGGGGAACCCCATGTGCTCCAAGACCTCGAAGTAAAGGCCGGCGACGGAGTCGAATGCCTTAGCCAAGTCAACCTTCAACAGAACTACCGGTGTACGACGCGCGTGCAGCCATTTGCGCATGCCCCGCATAGTTACGAAGTTCACGTGGATCCGCCGACCCTTGATGAAGGCGGATTGGTTGTCCTTGACGAGGCGCGACATGAACGGCGCTAGTCGCATGGCCAGGCACTTCGCAAACAGTTTGCCGAAGGTGTGCATCAGACTGATGGGGCGGTAGTCACGTAGGCCGGCTGGTGACGTGTTCTTCGGGATGAGCACCATGTGGGCATCATTGACGAGTGCAAAATCACGGAAGTCCAGGTCCCATAGGGCCTTGATCGCCGCGACGTAGTCGTCGCCCACCACGGACCACGCCACCTTCAAGAAAGATGCGCCAAAGCCGCCGTGGGCGGGTGAACGACCGGCCGGGCGAAGTCCTGACCGCCCGCCGCCACCTCTAGGGCTGTGAAAGGCCGAACCAGCGCCTCAAGGTCCAGGCTCGGCAGACCGAGCCGACCAAGGTCCAGGCGGTTGCAGCGGATGAACGGGTGCCGATGAGGTCGTTGTAGTAGTCGAAGATGATGTCCTCTTTTCGCCTCGTGCTCGGTGAACGTGTGCCCCCATGCTGGATGGCCAGCAAGGTGTTCTTCCGTCTCGCGGTGACACGCTTGAAGGTGGAAGTAGCGTGTGGAAGCCGCCTGCCTCGCGCAGGTGTCTGGTGCGCGACCGCTGCCTAGCCATCGTCCTGACTCCTGTGAATGGATGCTAGCGCTAGTGAGTGCGCCTTGAGATCCCGGTGCAGCGCGCGCTCGCTGTCGGAGAGAGTGCGGGTCTCCTGAGCCACGTCGAACTCGAAGATAAAAATCCGCCCGGCTGCAAGCTGAGTGCTGCCAATATCCAAGCTCCAGTGAGTACTTCTGCACTACGTCAACCCCTGGTGGAGTGTGAACGGTAGATCCGTTGTGGGCTGGTGGCTAGCGGCACACCTCTGACTGCTCCATTGGTGCAGACGAGGGAGGATAGGCGCAGATGCCAAACCATTGGGGTAGGGGATGAGGTTTGCGTGCTCCACCCACACTTATGTATTAATTAGATATATGTCGCTGCTTCCGATTGTATTTGCTATATATGTGGTTCATCGATCTCTTGAGCAAACGGTCCAAATAGAAGGTTGTTAGGATTCCTTACCCTACGGGCGATGGTGCGGAGGTGGTATGGTGAGAGGGGGCTGGCGTGGTCGGCGGTGGCGCTGGAGCAGTTATTGATCACGCGAGCAAGAAGGAGGTGGCGGCTAGGGCACCACTCCCGGCTCCTAAGGGAAGCCGGAAACAACTATATTGTTTGTGCTTAATGATCCCCAAAGTGTGATTACATATTTATATCCCTTGGACTCTAATAAATAGAAATATAGAGCTGTTTTACGGTGGTTGGTACTTCTGGTTACTCTCGGTTCCTAAGCAAATAATTAGTAATAATTAATTTCTTGAGTGGAAGGTTAGGCCAGTCTCAATGGGGTTTCATGAGTGTTTCATGCACATTAAATGTCACATAAGCAAAATTTCACTTTTTGCATGAAACTCCTAGGAGAGAGAAGGAAAGAGTTTCACCATGTTAAAACCTTTGGGCACTGTTTCACATGCGTTGGAAACTGTGTGAAACCCCCATTGAGACACAAATAGAGTTTCACCATGCAACTATGCAATTAAACCATGCAATGAGAGAGAGGTTATGGGACCCTTAAGCCTATGAAACTGTGCAATGAAACTGTGCATTGAAGGGGACGCCTATTTCATACCAAAGTTTCACATCTTGGAAACCGGGAGGTGAAACTCTCCATTGAGACTGGCCTTAGTATGGTAATTGTGTCTCCTACCATGTAGATGGACTGTAATTGCTGCTATCGTTCTGGGGTCCTTTTTGGGTTACGTTGTGGTTCAGCTGTTTGCGATGCCCAGGAAGAGACCGGGTGTTGTACACGACGGAGGAGACGTGGACGGTCTGCGACGCCGGGTCGCGTGGGTAGAAGCCGTCGGAGGCGAGCACGACGGTGTTCTTGCGCGAGCTGTCGAGCATGTCGGTGTTGTGGCACATGAACGGCCCGTTGTCGGGGAAGTTTCGAGTGCGCGGTGGTGCTAGGTGCGGGTGAGCACGACCCGGCCGCGCCGTCGTGTCCAGCGCCGAGCGTCTCGATGATGTTCTGCACGTCCACCTTGACGCCGTCGATGCCGCAGCTCTGTGCGAGTGCAGCTCGTCGTAGTCTCGTAGAAGCTGAGCGCCCTGTGCGGGTGCACCTGCCACCAGCCACAGACCAACACGGAGAGCGAGTCCATGACGATGTCCGGCTGGTGGTCCATCACCACGAAGAGCAAGTACATGACATGCCACACCATCACAGACCAAATTGAGCTTCGTTTGTTCACCGGAGCTGGCACACATACATGACCCACGCCGTCAGTCTGCTCTAGTGCTGAAGAACACGCTAACAGCGATTGCTGCATTTTACAATTCAATAATCAGACTCGTTAACCACTTTTGTCATCTCGACTTTACTTCACTTGCTGCTAGCTGCTTGTTAATCACGAGCAGATCATCAAGGTTAAAAATGATCGAATCAAAGGAATATATTAAATCTTGCTGCTCGAATCTTGAAATGGTGATCGGTTGATGCATCAGTTTTACCATACTACCCTTAACTACATAAATAAATTTCGAAATTAAAATTATTTTAATTTTTGTTATGTCAATTTTAGTATGCACCTGGTGTATATGGGTCCACCATTTAATACGCACTTAGTGCCCTCGCAGTACCTCTAAAATTGGTTCCTCTTGGTTCTTTTGCCTTTTTAGCCGTCGGATCGGGTATCGTGAGCCATCCATTTTTCGACAACCATAGTAAAAAAAAAAAATGCGACTTGTAGTTTGGAACACAAGAAAAGCATTATCCTTTTTGTATATGGTCAGTGTACCTGTACCCTGAGTGATCTTGTACTGCTATGTGGCGAAGCAAAGTAAGATAACCCTACAAGATTTCAACTATCATACAAGACCATAACTACAACATATCATGCATTCCCTTCAATGTGGATTATTATGTAATTCATCTTCATGATCGAACAATTGAAGTGCATAAAATGATGATTATTAATAGAAAAGTATTTGAATGTTCTTTACACTGTTCCTTAACATCATATCTCATTTGCTTGTGCAAACAACATTAAACTATGGTATTTTATATTGTACACTTAGCTAGATACAAAATTTGTTAGCAACCCAAATAGACTTCATGAACGGATGATAGTCGATATCTTACATAAAACTGTTTCATTGATTTGTGCATGCTTTGTGTTTTGAGATATCTTCCATATATCTTTTTTTTTTTTGTGGGATTGTGTTTACAAGGTGAAATTAAATCATTTTAGTGTGCAAGAGAAAGATTAGTACCTCACCTAAGACCCTTTGCGGTCCTCAACCTGTTAAGCAGTTTCCTAAGATTGTTGTCAACATGAAGTTTGATGAAGACCCAAACTATTCCAAGTTGATTTCTTTGTTTGGTAGTTTAATTGGACTTGGACCAAACACTTCCATCAGACCAATCAATATTGGTGGAGCCCAAAAGGTTCGTTTCAGGCATAACATACTTCGTGGGCGAGTTTAAGTGAAATGAGCCTTTAAAATCTTGATATGGTTTGCTTATCTCGTCCTCCCAAAGGAGGCAAATTTGAGATGTTCTTTGTACGCAGACAACGCGACACTCTTTGTAGCACCATCATCGCAGGACCCTCTCAACACTGCAAAGAATTCTAACTTTTTTTGGAGAGTGCTCTGGCCTAAAATTAAATTTGAGTAAGACCGAAATCTTCCCCATCATGATACAACCAAATGCTTTACAAGGTCTCATCCATAATTTCCCGGGGAGGATCTGTTCGTTTCCTAGAAAATACCTAGGTTTGCTGCTGCACACAAGGAAGGTAAGGAGAATTGAAGTTCAACCTCTCATCGACAAACTAGGCAACAGGCTCCCAGGTTGGAAGGGGAAGTTTTTGTCGTCCACCGGAAGGGAAGTGTTGGTGAAAACGGTGCTTTCATCACTCCCCATTTATCATCTAACAGTGTTCCAAGCACATAAATGGATAATCAAGAAGATCGACCGGATACGAAGAAGCTTCCTTTGGCGGGGGAGACACGGGACAAAGTCTGTGGGGGACACTCACTGCTCAACTGGCCAACAATGTACTTGCCCAAAAGCATAGGTGGATTAGGTATTTTGGATCTGGAACGGTTCACAAGAGCTCTAAGATTGCGTTGGTTGTGGTACCGTTAGAAGCAACCTAAACGAGCTTGGAGTCAATTGGAAGTGTCATGTGATTCGGGAGACCAAGACCTTTTTAATGCATCTACCGTGGTGACTATAGGAAACGGGGACACAACAAGATTTTGGACCTCTAGCTGGCTGAGTGGAAGCCTTTATCGCAAATCTAGGACGAAAATTTTTTCAGTTAGATAGGTCTGTCTAATAACAAGTGGATTGACCACTTCTACCCACCAGCATCACCGGAGGAAGTTCAAGAGTTTGTTAATCTATGGGAGGCAGTCCAAACAATCCAGTTAGATGACACAAGAGAAGAGGAGATTAGATGGAAATGGACGGAGAATGGAGAATATACAAGCAGCGCTTATCAAGCTTAGTTTGTTGGAAGATTCACAAAAATAAGGATAACGACGATTTGGAAGGCAACAGTTGACACCAAATGTCGATTCTTTTGCGTGGACCCTGCTACACAAAAAGATCCTCACAGCCAACAACTTGTTTAAACGAGGTTGGACAGACGACATGGATTGTAGGTTATGTGGCATAGAAGTTGAAACCACCGACACACGTTTGTAAGGATTGCCCTTTCACGAAAGAAGTCTAGGACATTATCAAGCAGTGGATGCACATGACATTATTACAACCGGTCAATCTATTAGGTGGTCTATATAATTATTGGCAGCATTGTAGGAGGAAGTTTCCGAAGGCGGAGAGGAGAAAGGTGGATGACATCTTCATTTACTTATGCTGGAACATTTAGAAGGAGAGGAATAGGAGACAGTTTCAGCAGAAGGCTCTCAATCCTATCCAAGTCGCGATGCTATGCAAAGACGACATTATGCAGTACACGATGGCTATGACGCCGGAGATAGCTATAGTGAATGTGTAGTTTCAGTTTCCTTTCTTTTTTTTTCTTGTGGCAGAGTTGTGTAGAGCTCTCTTTTTTCATGCCACGGTGTGGAGTGTTTGTAGGCCAAATTTTGATCGGTGTAGTAGGGAGTGGTAGTTTATAGTCGAAAAGAAGGGTGGTAAAAAAAGTTGTATTTTGCTCTTTTTCTCTTTTTATCGTCTAATAAAATCCGCGGCAAAGCTTTTGTCGTCCCTTCTAGAAAATACAGTTTGCTTATATATTCTTGTTTGTGGGCACGTTCACCCCGCAGGTAGGACGTAAGCATATAAGGTGGCTTAATGATGATGATGACCATGTAAAAAGAAAATTCGGCTAGGTCCCCAAAGAACCCAAAGGATTTCAATATACAATTTATGGTCACCAATGAAGCGAGGGTTAATGTTAATTATCAAGCTCATTTTCATGGGAACGTATCCCGTGAAAACTAATTTCCTGTGCAAACTATGAAAACTCCAATATAAATCGTTGGATTCTCATCCGATGACCATCGGTGAAGGTGAGTTATTTTAGTAGGGGTATACAAGCAAGGTCGAGAGAGAGGCCGGGACCTCAAGTCTCTTGCGTGGTGTTGATCGAGCTGGGATGCCAATATCGTGTGAAGTCAAGGCGTGAGTGCGCTGACTTGTCCCACACTACGTCCGGGCTCCTCCTTTTATAGGCCCAAGGAGGAGCTACTTGTTACATTCATCTCAAGAGTTGGTAGCTTTGTGGTCGGATGGCCTTGTACCCGAGCCGTGGTCGATATAGCGCCCATACCTGCCGTCGTGGAAAGCGCATGGTCCTCTTTCTGCTATCACGTCCATGCCGAGGGGTAGGAATCTCCGTGCAAGCTTGGTCGAGGGTGGCTAAGACTGCCGAGGTCTTCACTTTACCGAGGAGGTACCCGCCGAGGGAGGCGGTAATGCTGCCCGAGGGGTGCGTTGATGGTGACCGAGAGCCGTAGCAAAGAAGTGCTCGAGGGTACTCCATCGTGGTTGTAGTGTAGCCCAAGGCCGCCGTGGATGGGTGTGTGAGGTGACGTTACAGAGGCGAGTGGTTGAAACAAAGGTTTCTGGTAAAGGTGCAAACTGTGCTTAAAGTTTGTCTTCTTGGTGCGATGATGGCGTTGCAGTAGGATTTGACCTCCGTGGCCCGGGATGAGGGAATCCAGGGTGTCAGGAACCTGACTTGCCGGGGTGCATTCAATGCGCACGATCCGGTTGTCGTGGCCGGCAGCGGACGAGATTCGCTGAGGGGTAGAACGCGAGGAGGGTCTCGGGCGAACCGGTCAGGCCCCCCTCTCCGCGACCGAGGGGGTGTCTCGGGCGAGTCGCTATTTCTCCTCCCTACGCATGGGCCCCTGATGATGGTGCTTTGGGATTGTTAACACCTCGATCATGTTTTTGGGGTAATCCTTCCTGCAAACGAGGTATTAGGGGTACCATTTATTTTGGTACCCGACACTCCCCAAATATCTATTCAAGATATTTCCTTCCATAGAAATTTTCACTATGCTCTAGAGTCTTCTCTAGTTCTCTAGGGTCCTTGATATTTCTCTTCCTTATTTTGAGATTCACCCACACATGGTTTCACAACAGTTATAAAGATTATTGGTTTGTTAATATACTTAGACGGCTTGGTCCATATAAATAGACATACTCCCTCTGTCCCAGTAGAAGTGTCGTTCTAGCGATTCATTTGTGTCCCATAAGAAATGTCATTTTAGATTGTGGACCCTCTACTGCACCTATCCACTACCTCTTGCTCCCTACACAGAGCCTCGTTCACTCACTCCTACCCACCCACATCATAGGCATGCATAGGGAAGAGAGAGGAGACAACGTAGGCATGCAGGTCACAGCCTAGATCATTAATCCTTGTGCCCGTCCTAGAAACAGACTATATCGTTGTTAGTGCTATAATATTGAAGTCAGGTGTCACACCCCAAATTTTACAATTTTTGAAAATAGGTTAAATTACATGTGGCAAGGTGCTTCTTAGCATTTTTTTTAATATCACGGTGGACGATGATATGAAGGCATTCTAGCCGAGCATCGGGTATATATAAGCCGAGGTGCGCCCGCACACAAAAAAAAAAAAAAAAAAAGAGAAGGAGTTTGCAAGACTTTATGCGTCGTAGAATGGGATTCTTGTAGAATTTTTTTAAGTTTCTATATACACGAGTAGCTTCTTTCTTTCGTCCATGGAAACAATGGAAAACTTGGACGCCAGAACCTTGCAATCCTTCCTTGACTCTGGTTGGAAAATGGTTGAAATCACCATATGCACAAAACTTGGTCGTTGTACCATTAACATTATGATACATCCCCAAAGCTCTCCTGATGTGAGAAAAGACATTTCTTGGCTCAGCACCCTTTGGGACAGGACAGTTCTCAATGTCCAAGAATATTTCCACCGGACCCGATTGGACATTCTCTGGAGCATGAAACAAATAAACATAAGCGTGACAATTCGCAAGTAAGAAAAGACTAGATAGACAATTGTTAGTATTTAGTAACTCAACTAACGAGCAATGACAGTAACCTAGTGCTGGACTTGAAAGAACTAATATGCCCGCCCACCTTAAATGACCCGCTAATTTCGCTTCATTGAAGAAATAAACACAAGCATTAATTAATTCATTGAACATAAACTTCGAAACCTCAATGAATATATCATGCTTCGAAATTACATCTACAGTCAAGGTGGACGGCGAGGTGGCATGTGCGGTAAAGAAGGAGTTGGGGGTGGTAAAAATGTTGGGTTCGACTAGGTCGGACCCTAGCATGACTTGTGTGTTTGTGTTGTCTTACACGTCACTTTCCCCGCCCCACCTTTCTTCTCGATAAGATGAGGAACAGAGAACCACAAACAAGTGATGAGTGCTAGGCTACATGCGGCTTTTCTACGGGCACCGCCGCCGCCTAGGTGGTTGTCACACTCGGTTATATAAAACATAATCGAGTGCATGTCACATGTATGCCAGGATCAGTTTATATCATACATGCGACAAATGAATGGTACAAAACCAAAGTGTTTATTACAAAAGCGATTACATATTACAAAAAGACCGGAGGGTCTAAACAAAATTACATCGAGTACGAAAGCGAGCAGGGTCTCCATCCACCGCAGTGAGTCAATCGGGGGTACATCAGCCTAACATCGATACCGTCTTCAGGAAAACACCATCTTCTGGCGACTCCGTCTTTTAGTCTAATGAGTTGGCTAGTAGGAGGTCAAAGAGGAAGGGTGAGTACAACGAAATGTACTCCGCAAGTGTGGGAAAAGTATGACATGTGGGCCAACACAAGGAAAGGCTTACAAGGTTTGACACAAGCACCTAAAGTGACACATCCTATAATCCTTAAATCCTTAAATTCTTCCTTCTCCCCTCGAGAGAACCAAACCAACACTCGAATCCCATCCGAGCCAACCACACTTGGATTCCATCCAAGCAAAGCACCACGCAAAAGCCTGGGCTATATAAGCAGCCCCACCCTACTTCCCCGCGGGACTCCTGTATTTTTTTAGGGTTTTGAGCTCCAAAACCCAAAAATGCCATTTTTTTGGGGGTGGGGGGTGGGGGGGTTGCCCTTGGATTTGTTAAAGTTTGGCACCGCAAGGGGGTATTATTCCTCTCCCTCTCCCTCAATTTCCTCCCTTTTGTTTGTTTTGATGAATTTTGAGATCTAGATTCAATATGTTGGTGCTCTCTCTCTCTCTTTTGCTCATTTTGATGAATCCCTTGCGTAGATTAAATATGTTAGTGCATTTCTCATCTAGGAGCCGAGGTACACCGTGTGGAAGTATCATGGCGAAAAAGAACCGAGTGTCACGACCGGTTCATCTGGAGGACCCTCAACGACGACATCGACGGCAACAATGGTGGTGGACGAAGGACAAGAACAACCCCCGCCATCAGCTGGAGAAGCATTTGATAATCGAGATTACATCACGGTAAATGAAGACAATGGAGGTGGAGATGATGGTGAGCAGTCAGTAGTTGATGAGATGTCACCCGAGGATCCTGAGCTTTTCAAGGATATTGCTAACCTTAAAGATGAAGATGACATGTTGTTTGGCAATCCAAGATGGCTCGAGAATTTTAGACATATGAAGCGGAAGCAATTGATCCCCTACAATGATGACGGCAAATGTTCAAGCATTGCACGGTGCTACGTTTTAACCTAACGATGTTGATGCCGAAGGCTCGCCTTCAATGACCTATTACGAGTCCTTGGTGACACTGGGTTTTACCGTAGGGGAATAAGGTGCCCGCCAATACCTATCGTATCGGCGAAGAAGCTGATTTGTCCCTGTGGCGATGAAGCTTAGAAAGTTTCATGCATTCCCTAACCATTTTATTCTATATTGGGGTCAAGATGCGGACTTGCACAACCGCTCGCGACCGTGGCATGAGTCGTTACAAGAGGAATGCTAGTTGCTGTGCCGATAAGGAGGGACCGCCAAGAGGGCCCAAGAAGCGTAAGACGAGTAAGAAGAAGCAGATCTCACCTCCTGAGGATAAGGAAGAAGAGGGTTACACGCAAAGGAAGATCCATGCCCCATCGGTGTGGTACCTACCCGTGCTCGACGCTCAAGGTGCAATTTTTGGGAACCTAGAGGATGTCAAGATGATGTCCTAGCATGCATCGCCGAACGCACAAAGGGCGATGGCAAGTCTGCGACACCCCTCGGATGCCAAAACGTGGAAACGTATCAATGACATATTCCCCGAGTTTGGGGCGAGCCTAGGAACGTCGGGTTCGCGTTGAGTACCGACGGGATGAATCCGTTCGAGACCCCAAAGAAGACGCACAACACCGGCCACCACCCTCACCATATACAACCTGCCTCTGAAGGGTCGAGATGGGGACTAGAGGGGGGGTGAATAGTCCCTTTTGAAAACTAATCGCACCGGCTAATCGAAACTAATGCGGAATTAAACTTATCGGTCTAGCCAAGACTTCACCCCTCTAACTTAGACTCTAGATCACCTCACAAAAGACCCTACACAAGAAGAGTGAAGTGACAAGCCTAGTTTGAGCTCCTAACCGTTTCTATTGCAAGGTCACACAAACCTATGCACTAGTACTTCAAGCATGGGTGAGCTCCTACACAAATCTCGTAAGCAAAAGCACAAAGCCCCTAAGCTCACTAGATGCACTAAGGACAAGGCGACACACGCCTAACCCAAAGGCTCAAATTACCTAGCTACACAAGCTAAGCAAAGTAACTAAACAAGCTACACAAGCTAGATAGTTACAACTACACTACTCAAGCACAAGCACAATGTATAAATGAATGTAAGAACAAAGCTTGTGATCAAGAGAATGCAAACCACCGTGAAGTGTGGACACAAGATGACACTGGTGATTTTTTACCGAGGTCTCTCGGGAAGCTTGCCAACTTCCCCTACTCCTCGTTGTGTCGACCGACACTTTGGAGGTTCCACGGTTTGGCGAATCACCCAAAGGATGATTCACAAGCTTAATGGCCAAGTACCAAATCCCACAAAGTGGGAGCTTGATCGAAACCCTCACACGCGTGTGAGTCTTCGAGCCAATCCCTCAGAGGGCACCGTGAGAACCCACACCCAAGTGTGGTAGCTCAATGACACGCTCTACTAGAGTTGCTCTTCACGATCCCCCGCGAGGTGAGCACGAACCTCTCACAATCTCTTCTCCTGAGCACCGCACAATCTTCTTTGCGTGCCTCGACGGAGCCTCTTGCCACCAAGCGGTCTAGGAGGTGGCAACCTCCAAGAGAAACCAGCACACCGGCTTGCAACATGATCACCTAGTGCCACGAATGCAATCTCTCAACGCAACGCACTAGAACTCGATCTCTCACTCAATCGGATGAACAATATCAAGCATATGTGAGTGGGAGGGCTCTCTAGCACTCTCAAGCAAGGACACAAAGTCCCCAAGGTGCCTAGCAACCAGCCATGGTCGGCCACCACCTCTATTTATAGCCTCCAAGGCCAAAACTAGCCGTTACTAGCAGCTTTCGGTCGACCGGACGCTTCCGGCCACCGACCGGGACGCGACTCGGCCACAGACCGGGCCTTCCTGGCCACTTAAAAATGCCCCAAAGACCTTTCTCGAAGTGACCGGACGCACCGACCGGACTCTTGACTGGACCCTCTGGTCAAAACACTCCAAAACAGCCCCTGACCGGACCCTCTGACCGGACTCTGGACCGGAGCGTCCGGTAACAGCGTCCGGTCGACCAATCGACCGGTAAACGGCGATATCTCCTTCATCCGAACTCCGTTTTCGATGATCTTGGACTCTATGGAAAGCTAACTCAGAGGGCTACACAACCCACATGGTTACTTGATCCAAAGCTCAATGGATCAAAGCAGTATTCCACTCCAAATTCAGTCTGATTGTCCAAGAAACACCGAAACAACTTCTCCTTTGCAAATGTGCCAACACCACCACCACACCACCAAGTGTACATCTCCATGTGCAAGTGTGTTAGCATTTTCACAATCTTTTTCAAAGGATTTTCTCTTGCTCTTTCCATGCCACTCGATCCTAACATATCGTAAAGTTAGATAACACAAGTGGCACTAGATGACCGATATGCAAACAAGTTTGCCCCTCTTGATAGTACGGCCATCTATCCTAAACCCGGTCATAAACTTCTCTAAGCTCCTCATGACCGGCAAAATGAAATGCCCCATAGGTTATATCTTTGCCTTGCTCATTTCCATTCCGCTCCATCTCCAAGTGTCGATGCAACCAATGCACCAACACAATCAAGAATGATATGATCCACTTCATATCATCACATGACCTTCTTGGTCCATCGATCTTGACCTCACTTGCTCTTCACCGTTGCGTCGGTCCGTCGGCACCAAGTCTTGCCCAAGCTTCACCGCCTCGTGGTCCATGACTTCAAAGCCTCGACTTGCCCTTCATACTTGCAACCGGTCCATCAAGCCAAGCCAAGCCTTGTCTTAACTTCACCACCTTGGTCACATGACTCCATGTCATGTCTCATATGCAATAAGCTCCTTCATTGCATCATCACATGTGAACTAATCTCCTGTGTATTATCTCAATCACATAATATTAGTTCACCTAATGTTGACACTCAATTACCAAAAATCACAAGGTACCTTTCAATCTCCCACTTTTTGGTAATTGATGGCAACACTACAAAGATATGGAATTAAAGATTAATTCACACTTGGTAGTGGTAACTCCCCCTATATGTGTGCCCAATTGATTTGAATTCAAGGTTTGCGCACGCAACATAAATATGAAAATTTTTTTTTGGGAGGGGTTAACACTACAAAGTGATGCTAAGGTATATAGGATAAACCTTTGAAGTGTGATACCAATCGGAGTTGTAAATTGAAGTTCATCCTTAGCATCATCCATTTAACTAGACATACATCAAAACTCAAGATACCATATGAGATCAACATTATATGCAATGATACTTGATTCACATGAAACATATATATGTCTAGCTACAACCTATGCATGTTAGTTGCCATATCATCAAGCAAGTTCTATAACTAGCATACACCACACAAGCATTGCATATATAATTTTAAACTTATGCAAATGCAAGCAAGCACATGAATATGCACATATCAAATGTAATCAAACAAGTTCATGAGCTTGCTCCCCAACTTGTGTGCTTCTCTTTGTCCAAGAATGTTGACCCTCCTCTAATCTTCAATCCTTACATATCTTTGTCCAACTTTTCTCCCTTTGTCATCAATTTCCATAAAGGGTATGCCTCTATTGATACAAAGGGTGCGACTAGGGATAGATGGTTGATTGTTGAATCTTTATTTTTGATGGACACCACCATATGTTGGAATGACACCACTTGTAACTACCACATGTGGAAGCATGAAGACCATCTAGAAATGCCACATGTAGGTCACTTGTAGGATCCTTGACCTTGATACCTTGAGGTGGGGCACCTCCACTTATTTCAAAGCATATGTCAATCCATTGAACAATTCAAGCTCTTGTTGGTGAGGGTAGCTTTCTTGATTTGAAATGATCACTTAAAGTTGAGGATCACTTGTGGAACCACCAATTTCATGTACTAGACATTACTTGAATTGAATACCACATGAAAGAAAATACCACGTGTAAAGATAAGGTCATAATCTATCCATATCTTGAATCTAGCAATGTGGATCCCACTTGAAAAGATTTGTCAATTGTATCCAATTCTTGAACTAGATTGTTTCCATGAGCTTCTTCTTGTTGACTTCAACTAAAATGATTTGTTATAGCTTCCAAGTCCGGTTTGATCCAATGACAAGCTCCTTCACATCTCATAAAGTATAAGTGTTATCTTGTCAATGTTGTACTTGTCACTTGTGAGCAATCCAAAATAGATCAAGTACTTGGGATCACTAGCTCATGAACAAATTCATATACACACCACTAGATCATATAAACATTCAAGCAATAGTGGTAGCAATGAATTCAAACCTTTCATTTATCATGCATGATCCTAATAAGCATGTACTATATGTACTAACCGCATACTAGTAAGGGATGAAATAATCATGCACATTACAGTGATACCTTTGCTATCTTGGAGTAGAGGATAGTCAAATGTTTCCAATATAGCTCCGCAATAGCAATGTGAAGTCCATTTATAAGCTTGGTGAAGACCAAATATACCAATATGAATATCATGCTTCACCCATATGAAGTGAAAATCACTAGTGATCAAGTGCACTTCTTGTTGTGGTTGGCTTGCTTCTATTGAACTTTGCTTGCATGAGAGAATACCACTCAAATCTTGCATGAAATATCTCTCTATTTGGGTGTTGCTTGCTTCTCTAGATCAACCCATTAGATTGCATCAACTAAGCATCTCCAATAATTCCTAGATCCTCACTTCCATGTTAGCCATCCAAGCACGGTGCTCGGTTTACCTACAGAAGGCGGCATGCCCCTCAGCGGGAGAAGTGACCTCTCTCCAAGAACCATTCTTGATACTCACTTGAATTGACTTTGGTTGATTGATCCAAATGATGGACTTATCATGATAGGTATCGTTGAATCCTTTTAAGTCCTTTTCTTTCTTCCAAAGATATCCAATGATCATTTGAACTCATTTCTTGCTCTCCATCTTGAGCTTGGTCTTGATCTTCAAGTAGAGTACTAGATGTGTACAAAATACACTCCCCCAAAATCAATGGCCTTTGTACTCATTGCTTATCATGCTTCTAACTCAATTCAAAACCAAACTTAGGTGTCTCACACACTTATCAACATGATTCCAACTTGAGGACCTTTCAATCAAAGTGACTCTTGATGAATCTAATGTTTGTCACTTTTCTCGGCAGATTTTGTACATCTCAAAGAATAAACCATATCTCACAATGTACATGTTGAAATGTCATGAAATTTGGTGGAGATGTGAAACACTAAGTCATCTAGCAGCCATAAAAATTTGAGCATCATACTCTTTCTATATTGCTACCAGTTTTCACATCTTCCCACACTACTAAATGCTGAAAATTGCTGCAACATATCTCACAAGTTCCACTCCAAAACCGAAGTATACCTTGTTCTATCATCATAAAATTTCTACAGCATCTTGTACCATAAGTATAGAGCATGCATATCAAATTTCAAGCCATTCCAATAAGATTTGACCATCCAAATATGGCTAATATCACAGCTCACTCAGATTTTTGCAATAGTGGACAGATTTGATCAATTGAGCTATGCTATGCTTCACCAAAATGAATCAAACTTGATGCTAACTTGTTTGAGTACATTCACAAGACATATATCCATTCAATCCACTTACTAAATGTCATCTCATGATCATATCCATTCAAACCAACTCAAATTTGACTTCTAAGCATTGAATCCATTCAAGCATCTCATAGCAAGCAACATGTGCATATATATCCAATTCAATCAACTCATATGCACCCAAATATGTATGATCAACTAGAAATATACCTTTGTATCCTATGATCATCAAGCTAGCAAGCTTCATCTCAAAAACATTTGCAAGCCCTCAACTATTTCAAATCACCACAACTAGGATTATTGCACTTGTATGTTGTAGCACTTGGACTTCACTTTTTATGATTTGGCATTGGGATATAATAGCTCTAAGCTTCATTACTTGATTCAATAACATGATGAATAATGTAAACTCAAATGAATCAAGCCTCCAATGCCATGGTACCTACAAACAATCATCCACTTTTTGATGGTACCCAAACTTGTTTGGGTCCTCTCAAGTTAGGTGCAACATACTTAGGCAAAGCCTTAGTATGAGTAGCGGATGTTTTGCAATAGCAACCAATGAGGTACCATTGTCATCCTTTCTAAGCATAATATTATCATTAATTGAAATAGGCTTAGAATTATCACCTAGGGACATGAATGAGCCATGTGACCCCTTTCCCTAAGCATAAGTAGCATCTTCTCTTTTGTTGAGCCTTTTCTACCTTGCTCATTTGATGCTTCTCATTGCCTTGCTTCAACTTGTTTGCTTGAGCCTTCTTCTCAAGCTTGTTTGGACAACCCGAAGCTAGGTGGCCCAATGTGTCACACTTATGGCACTTGATGTGAGCCAAATCTCTCTTCCCAACTTGATTCTTGCTCATCATTTTGGCATCTTGGATATGAGTTGGATGCCTTACATAAGCTCTTCCACCCCTTCTTGTTTTCTTCTTCATCTTCAGGTCATCAACTCTAGCTTCATGGTTGATCTTGACTTGATCTTGGGGCTTAGGTTGAGGCTTTTCTTGTTGCTTTAACTTGAGCTTTTCTTTATTTGAACAAGCCTTTGCAAGATGTCCCTTTTTATGGCATTGATAGCACATGAAATGAGATAGCTTCTCCTCTTCTTGCTTCTTGACCATCTTTGTTATTTTCCTCCCACTTTTGGTCATCTTCTTCTTGATGAAGCCAAGACCACTCTTGTCATGAAGGCTTCTTGGATTCTTCACTATTTTCTTGAAGAGGACCTTGGAGTTGTAGCACCTCTCTAATCGGTTGCTCAAATTCTTCACTTTCTTTTTGAGCTCATCATTCTCCTTCAAAAGGTTAGTCTCACAAGACCTAGGAGAAGAACACACATCTAAATGTGAAGAACATGGCATATCCAATAAAATATCACAAGAGGTGGGTATATGCTTCTTGCCTACATCACAAGGGTTAGCACAAATATGTGATTGATCAATTGACCCATGTGATGAGCTCTCACTAGTTTTAGATTTGTCATTTGAAATCTTCTTAGTGAGAAAAGCATGGTCTTGTACCAAGTTATCATGAGTAACATTAAGTTCCTCATGAGCCAATTTTAGCACATCATGTGAACAAGTAGTGACATAAAGTAGATGCTCTTGTTGTTCACATGTGTTATTTAGAAATGAGTTTTCTTTTTCCAAAATCAAAGATTTAGCTTTTCTCATTTTCTAAAGACATGGTCATGCTAGCAAGTCTACTAACAAGCTCATCATATGAATCAACATGATAGGGGAGACGATGGTAGACTTTGTGCGTAATTGGATTGGACTCGTGAGGGGCGCATATGAAAAAAAAAAAGGTGGAAAAATTTTCTCTCGCTTATTAGTAGGTATAGATATGCATGTTCAATCAGGTTCGTGTACACATCAAGGGTGACCCTTCTAGAAGGGTGAACCAAAATGGGGCATCGAAAATTTTCTTATTTTATTAGTAGGTATAGATAATCGAGGAATGGAAGGGTTTAGTAAGACAATGAATTCAAGATGACACCCTGCTCAAACAAGTAATAAAACAGCAAAACATTCAGCAAGTCTTTCAACCCCACAATCAGTTGCCACACGACAAATCTACAGCATAGTGGAAATCTTTCAAAGTTGCAAAGCCATAGCATGCGAAATAAGCAAGCGCAGATGAAAACCATGCTAAACCAATCTTATTTACCTAATCAAAGATGAAGGTAAGAGAGTCAAAAATCAATGTCGACTTTTACGGCTTCGACGCTTCTTTGGAAGCTTTGGGACTATGATAACCTCACTTATGGCTCCGACATTAAAACGTGTTTCCAGAACTGTTTGATTATCTGTACAACAGTAGAAAGTTAAAAAAAAAGAAAAAATGGATAACCAATAAGCCCACCGATCCGGCGAGCACAGCATAGATAGCGCTAATGGGCCTCGGGTGGGTCGGCCCACAGGCGCGCGGACGCACAGCGCAGGCCACAGATCCACTTGAACTAGGGATAATCCCCTCGAACCCTAGTAGAGAGAGTTGAGACACCAGCACAAGCCTTCGCCTTCCCTAAAAAAAAAAAAAAAAAAAAAAAAAAAAAAAAAAAAAAAAAAGGCACAAGCTTCGCCGCCGTCTACCGCCACGAAACGCACACCTCCTCGAGTGCTATAGCAGCCATCGCCGCGCCTCCCCGAGGCCCGAGCCCTGCTGTGCCTCCTCTCCACGCCACCCCTCCTCCACGCCGTCTGGCAGCCTTCGCACACCCTCCGTCACAACTATGTCGATCGACACCGATTTCGCGCCGCCGTCTCCTGTTGGTACGAGGACTCCTTCCCTGACGCCGATCCAGACGCGGGAAACACCCTCGCCTCTTACTAAGCGGCAGCGCGGGAGGAGCCACGCCGCCGCCTAGCACAGGGCTACTTAGCCCTCCTCATCGTCGAAGTTGCAGCACACCTGCTCGTTCCCCGACGTCTCTGACGAAAGGAGAGGCCACCCGAGAATCCCAGACGAGAGGTGAGGCCACCCGAGAAACTACTCTAGGTTAATTGCGTGAATGTTTGTTTTTATTCCAAACGGCAACTTAGGTAAAACATAGGTAATTACTTGATAGGATGATGCCGTGCTTGTTCCGTTTAGGTTAGTTATGTGGCCGCCCGCCTGATTAATTTTGCAGCGCTATCAGTTCTTGGCATGTGTAGATGTAATTTCAAAGTATGGTAGATTCATTGAGGTTTGAAGTTTATGTTCAATGAATTAATCCTTGTGTTCATTTCTTCAATGAAGAGAAATTAGTGAGTTATTTAAGGTGAGCATATTAGTTCTTTCAAATCCAACACTAAGGTTATTGCCATTGCTTGTTCGCTGAGTTACTAAATATTAATAATTGCCTATTTAGTTTTTTGTTGTTGCAAATTATCTTACTATCACTAATAATATATTTGAGTATATATAAATTGAATAAATCATGTTATCTTGTAACGCCAAATGTGACATGTTGTTGGTTGATGTATTTGACGTATTCCTATTGCATAGTATTTGCTACTGATGTCAATGCATGCACCATGCTTATGTTTATTTGTTTCATGTTCTTAACTTTTTATCTTTGTTTTTGTATTAAGGTGACATGTCTTTTGAGAATAAAGCAATGGTAGCTACTTTGCAGTCAAGTCGTGGCATGCTTGACTATGCATTAGAGAATGGCCAATCGGGTTCGGTGGCAATATTTTGGGACATTGAGAATTGTCCTGTCCCAAAGGATGCTGAGCCAAGAGATGTTTCTTCCAATATTAAAAGAGTTTTGGGGATGCATCAAAATTTAAGTGGCATAGTGACCAAGTTTTGTGCATATGGTGATTTTAACTGTTTTCCAACTAAAGTCAAAGAAGAATTAGAAGCCTCTGGAGTCCAAGTTGTCCATTGCTCTCATAAACGAAAAAAAAAGAAGCTACTAATAAAGCTATACTAGCACAAATGATATTTTTGCTATGGACAATGGTGTTCCATCATCTATTATGCTTATATCCGGTGATGCGGTCTTTGCTCGGGCGTTGCAAGAACTTCACAAGCGCAGACACATCATTGCTATTGCCATTCCTTCTGTAATTCATGTCGCGGCCGATTTGACAATGGTTGCAGAGGTCGTGGTGGGATTGGCCTAGCCTCGCCGAGGTAAAGGGGTTGGGATCCCTAGGCCCTTGGCTTGTCCCGGTGATCTTGAAGCATTGAAGGGTGAAATGATGCAACTGTTGAAATCAAGTGAATATGGATCTCTTAAAGTTTCTGAAATTCCTGGAGCATATCAAAAACATTTTTTCAGACCCCTAATCGTGTCACACTATGATGTTACTCAGCTTGATGAGCTTTTCAAGAAATTGGGTAGCGGCTCTTTTCTTCTGTTACGGAGTCGCAAGTATGGTGGTGTCCCTCAATACAGACCCACTTTTGAAGAAGATGACTGATATGGGAGATTTGCACGAGGACCAAGCCACCACTGGTTAGTTTCTTTTTGATGTCATGTTTTAGTTCAGCTCCTAAGTACTTGGGCTCTAGTTTCCTTTAGCATGTGTTACACAAGGCTGTCATGTTTTTTTTTGTTCATTTTTTTACCGTGTTGGTACGATAAGTGTGTGTGGCATAATAAGTATTCGTAGTAGCTTCCCTTAGCTTAATATGTGCAAATGGAGAATTGTTTCTTCTATGAAAAAGGAGGATTAAATAAAAGAACAGTGAACATTTATTTCCAGCTTAATAAGGATTGCTTCCTTGTTGTTTCAGAGGTTAGACTGTGAATAGTGTTTTTGTTTATCTAATTCCAGCTCAGTAAGGATTGCTTCCTTTATTTCAGAGGTTAGACTATGAATACTGTTTTGTTAAAATGACTAAATACTAGATTGAAAGGATCATCAGTTCATAAAAATTGTATTTCTGAATTGTTCTTTGTAGCACAATTGGATTATTAATAATCAGTTCTAAACTAGCTTCTTAAGTCATAAATTCTTGTATTCTTTCGGCTTAAGTTCTTTTTCTTTTAGAAACTGTAGTTCCAACTTCGGTGATCAATGCTGGTTGTGTCGAGTTTGTCAACACGGAAGATGTGGATGCCCTCACGAAGGATGAAGGTAAGAATAGTTTTGTGGATGACATGTGTATATATGTATATGTTTTCCAATTTATTTTTAACTTTGTACTGTTGTACAGAAACGGAGGTCGGAGCCAGCAGTCAGGCAACCTGCCTGTTCCTTAGCGGCTAAGGAAGCGTTGATGACGACCGCGTTGACATTGATTTTTTTACTGTTATACCTTCCCCTTGGAGTAGATAAATATGACTCTGAAATCTTCTTTTCTGCGATAAAAGATTCTGAATATTCGTCAGGTTGATTCATGGTATGCAGAATTAGTGTATTGCCATATAACTACGTGGCTGCCACATTCACTTTAATGCCATGTTAGCACTTTGTGACTTTGAATAGCTTTGTCGTGTGGCAATTGATTGTGGGGTTAAAAAGACTTGCTGAACGTTTTGCTCTTTTGTTTCTCACTAGTTTAATGCCCACGCTAACGCTTACGCTTTATTTTAGGGATACACATGAAATAATCAAACAATAATTTTTCTATATAGTTCAACTTTTACACAGTTGTATGACCATATATATGATTCGAAAAACACTTACGCTTAACAAGCACAATAAAGTATAGTGCCTAACTGCCTATGCTAACATTAAATCCTCGACAAAGCGAGGTAGTCTCCCCTAGTGATCGGAACGTCACTGGGATATTTACAATCAAACGCCGCAAAGGGCATCAACAACTTTATTACATGGTCTTGGACATATTTGAACTCTAGCATCTACAAACTCGACATTAGATGAAGCCTCAGCTCAGTAACGATGTATGGACGAAGGTAGCTCTCAGTTCTTCCGAAGCCAGATGGGACTGCTCAGACAAGAAAACTTTTAAAATCACTGGAATATTGTTCGTACCTTGCCTCCCTGCTCAGACAAGAAAACTGAACACACTACAGTTTCAAAATTAGTGGACAAGACAACTTGAGTTCAAACTGAACTGCACTTTCAGAACGAACCCAGTGGTTGTCCACAGACGGTATTGAACAGAATGAATCCAAGCCGGATTGCTTTGAACCAAACTGAGAATTCGAGAACAAACCAGCCAAGATGTACAAGCTACTGCCACCGCTGACCTGATGTTGTTGTTCAACTCTTCAGCAAAGAAGACAGGGGAAGCTTTTTCATACCAAGCTCTTCAGCTTTCTGGTGCTTTTTATTAATCATGTCATAAGAATGTAGCTGACTTCAATAAAAGCATGAAGCAAAGAGGGCAGCCTTCAGAGAAAATAGGTAAAAAAATTAACACATCAAAACTAAATCAAAATCATATCCGCAAATTACCACACTACGTTACAGGCCAAAATTTGATCAACTACAGAAATAAGTTATTTTTGGAGGAAGGTTCAGAGTGCACCAAATCAAGAGCCAGTTTGTTGAAAAGAACCAAGTAAAAAGGTAGTGCAATAATATTGTTTTCTATTATCATGTCGAGCTTTGTTGATCTTCACGGGACACACGAAGAATGCATAGCTTTGTTACAGCATTAACATACTTGACTGTAAATTTACAGAGCAACAAGTACTTTTGTTAACAAATACATGTGTTAACTATTGTAAACAAATTAACAAATCAAATTAATTTTTTGTACTTTAAAACAGTTTTTGGCCTCTATCTAGCACAACAGTTGATTACTAAATGTCATCTGAAACATCTTTGGGTATTTAGTGTTCAATCCAGAAGACAGGGGTAGTTTTCCATACTAAGCTCTTCAGCTTTCTTGTGCTTTTCATTAATCATGTCCTGAGAATGAAGCTGACTTTGATAAAAGCATGAAGCAAAGAGGGCAGCCTGCAGAGAAAATAGGTAAAAAAAAAATTACCACATCAAAACTAAATCAAAATCATATCCGGCAAATTACCACACTAAGTTACAAGCCAAAATTTGATCAACCACAAAAAATAAGTTATTTTTTGGAGGAAGGTTCAGAGTGCACCAATAATATTGTTTTCTATCATCATCTCGAGGTTTGTTGGTCTTCACGTGACACACAAAGAATGCAGAGCTTTGTTACAACATTAACATACTTGACTGTAAATTTACAGAGCATATAAGTACTTTTATGTCAAGCATTTAGTAGAAAACGCATTACAAAGTTGAGCTGAATGCTGTCTCTTATAGAAAAGGAGCATGGGCATTGTGTTCCAGAATGACATTTCTGCAGATCAGAATGTCATCTCAGCATATAAGCAAACAAAAAAAAAGGAGTATGGGGGTACCAAGTCAAGGTCCTGTTAAAAAAATGGAGTAGAGGTGAGCAGATCATTACATCATCTAAGAAGAAGCACTGGAGGGTAAATAGCTTGACCAAATGGAAAATGTTAGATTAACCTCACTCTCATGGAGAAGGAATTGATATCCTTATCGAGTGTGTCCAACAGAAAGCTAGCTTGAATCGCCATATTATCAACACGGTTCACATTGAACCTGACCTCAGCCCTGCTATAACTATGCCCCAGGCCTAGCTGAGCCTTCTCCAGGTCAGATTCCTGCAATTTTGTTGCATATAAGCAAGTAGTTAGGCCAGATGAAATGCTACTGGGCTCTGTAGCTTGTAACTCTCAGGGGATAGAGCCATCCGAAACCATATATTTTGGCCAAACAAGCAAAATTAACCAGAAAACAAGTCACCTACAGTGCAGCATTAGGTTTCTGCATTTATGACGCTTCAGATTCCAAAATTGGACCACTAACAATGTAAGATAAAGAATAGTTGAGTTTATATAAAAGTGAAATTCAACACCTTGAGTTGGTCGATAAACCATCGAAAGTGCATCCGCACTCCTCAGGGACGAACTCATTGCTCTGGCAGGCGATCCCTGTGGCCTCAGTGATGTCTCTTTCGCTCCTTCACCTTTGGCAGATTGAGCTCCAGGAACTTCATCATCATGTCGGTCATGATCCCTGCACAGCACAGCGCCCAGCCACCGCTCACAATGCACAACACAGCGCCCAGCCACCGCTCACAATTCATTCGGGTACGGTGGTGTGGGACTGAGGAGAGGGCGAAGGCAAGAGAGCATGGTACCTTCGGAGATGGCGTCGCATTGGTTGAGCGCGTCGATGGAAGAGGGAAGGGGGAGAAGCCGGTGAAGAGGCAGCGCCGCGACCGGGGCTGCCAACCGCAGGGACCGCAATCGTGAGCGTCGGGCCGACGTCATCTGAGGCGGAGATCGTGGGCATCAGGGTAGTGCAGGTGGCGGATGGGACCTTCAGGATGGGCACCGGCAGGTGTGGATCTAGGGCGATTGGGGTGAGGGAGTACAACGGGCCTGCTTGCGCTAGCGCCCATCCTGCACTATGATGGCGAGCAAGGATGCACCACCAGCCAGCGACGCGCGGCGGAGGAGATATGACGACGGCGGCTGATGCTGGAGGGGCCGCACCCCCACCTTGCCTGCCGCGTGCCTGGTCGCACCATTGGCTGGAGGCGGCGGTCGGGAAACCCTATCCATGGGACGGGAAGGAGATGCGGCTGCGAGGATGGAGTTGCCAACACATGCGTGGAAGGGGAATGGAAAGAGGAACCTGCCCCGCTAATCTTGCGTGGTGGATCACGCGCGCCTCAGTATTTCCTTCTAGCGAGAGGCAGTCAGGCAGATGGGCGGGGAGGACGTGTCCCATATCCTGGTCGTTGAACCGTGAATGAAAGAATGAGAGAGAAGATTGAGAGTAATTTGGATGGTTGATTTGAATGAATTTGAAAACAGGTAGGTTGGTGCATTGGTAGGGTAGATTTACTTGTTTGAGCATGGTGTCATTTTGAATTCATTGTCTTACTGAACTCTTCCATTCCTCGAATATCTTGTAATTGTTTTCCTTAATCTGGTTGCAGTTGTAAAGACCTGGGCGCTCCTATGGAAAGAAGTCTCCACTCTTGACTATAGAAGTTTGTAGATAATTTTCAGTCTTACTATTGTCCTGATAAGCACAGCTAGTTCACTTTAATGTCATGTTTACAAGTTTCACTTGAGAGATTATCTAGTTCTAAACCATAAACTGGTGGAATGCAATAGCACCATTGATGGAACGCACCATATGAATCAATATTTCACCACTTCGATTGCAACAATCATAATCAAAAGAGTTATCTCTGATAGGAACCATCAGCATCATGATTAACGACTTGAAACGAGTAGCATCAAAAGGGGCATGATCAATTAGAGCAACAAGATGGAGGCGTGTTTTGTTTACTGTCTTGTGTGGAGTGTTGTACTGTTTGTTTAGCCAGTCTTGGCTTATTGTCTTAATAATGGAAAAGACACATGAAGGCGTGTTCGAGGAAAAAATACGAGTAACAAGATGACCACGAAAACAACAGGTGGTAAGACGAGCAACAAGCCGACCTAGGACGAACTGCCAATGTCCTTGTCCCCATGGGGTCGGCTAGTGCTTCAACGATTCCTTTGTTTGCTCGAAAAGTAGCTGCTCTTTGTCAAGCATGATAGGTTACTGTTTGCTAGTTTGCCCGGAAATTAGTTGTTCATCGTGAAGTTCGATCCTCACGTCACTTTAGGCCACGGCAGCCCGGGCAATCTAGCACTCCACTCTTCATCGTGAAGTTCGATCCTCTTTGTCAAGCATGATAGGTTACTGTAAGCACTTGGAAAGCACTCCACTCTTCATCGTGAAGTTCGATCCTCACGTCACTTTAGGCCACGGCAGCCCGGGCAATCTAGCCCTAGTTGGTGATCTGGGATATCAAACCGACACTCTAGGCCACGGCGCCCCGGCAATCTAGCCCTGGTTGGTGATCAGGTTCTTATATGTAGAGTTTGAGGCATCTGGTGTATTTTTACCAACTTGATCAGGCGCCCACTTCTTTGGATCATCTCCACCTTCAGCTGAATGTTTTGGTTTGTCTGCTTTTGGGTCTTTGCTGTTTACTGTTGGTTTTTCACTGCGAGATTTCTCTTTAGGGGCTCTGAATTCTTTGGTTTGATGATCACTTCACCGACTGTCATCAAACCATCCTCGCGAGATTGATTAGGTGAAGTGCTCGCTACCTTTTCCATCTCTCTCGAAGCCTCCACATGCCCAGGAACTTTATCAGCCATGTTGCAAACCAACTGAAATTTCTTTACCAGGTTCACTTGATTTTTCGCATTGCTCACTGCACCTATCGGCTTCGGTCAAGTTTACGGCATTGGTCTTGTTTGCTACCATGTCCTCAGTTTCTCTTTCTCCCTTGCCTGTCAACTTCTGTTGCTCCTCAGAATTACATTCAGGTTGCTGACTCGTAGTGTTGAGGCTTCGACAGTTTGGAGCATCAGGATTAGTAGTAGGCAGTGATGAATTGTCATCTTTCAGTGAGGATACGTACTCAGGATTTGACTGCAAGTTTTTGCTCGGTTCCTCTAGCCTGGATTTTCCTGCGTTAATTAACAGAATATCTTTCAGAATTAATATTTCCTTTGTAAAATGGTAGGACAATTAGAAAATGTCATGGAATCAGAATTACCTTCAACCTCCGTGGTTGCTCTGTCAGGACTGTTAGGAGGGGAATCAAAGAGGCCCGCTTTTCTTAGCGCATCTTCTGCACTGCTGAAGCTAACAGTATCCTTGTGCACAGTATGCTCTGGTGCAACTCTGTCAGGACTGTTAGGAGGGGAATCAAAGAGGCCCGCTTTTCTTAGCGCATCTTCTGCACTGCTGAAGCTAACAGTATCCTCGTGCAAAGTATGCTCTGGTGCAGTATCATCGCCCAGTTCACTCTTTTGATCGGAGAAAGCTTCTCTGTTTAGAGCCTCTTCCACATCACTGCCACTAACATTGGCATCCTCAGATGTAACCTGTGATATCTGATCACTGCCTGATTCAGTCCTTTTGGTTAGACTTGAAGTGTCATTATCAGATTTAGCCTTGGCATGCTGGCGAGTAGCCTGAGAGCAAAAGATTTACATAAATTGATTTGCTATTTGACCTTTCATAAATACCCTTTTCTACATTGACAGCATGAGCAATGGCCAATTCAGTATCTGCGATTCTGCGAATGACATCCAAATTTGCCTTCTGCAAATAATGCTCAGCAATGCGGTGAAGTTGTGCCTGAGATACATAAGTCCGATTAATAACATAAACATTTGATTTAAAAATGTAAGCAAACATACGCTTAGAGCAGTTATAAGTTGTTGTGCTGCATTTTTTAAAGCTGATAATGAAAACTAGTGGTGATAAACTCATGTTTGGCAAATCAGTTAACAGTTCAGTAAAATCTATCATCCAATGGTTAACCCTTCTCTATTTTCTCTCTAATAAATAATAACTAAAGCATTTTCTGTTATTTGAAAAGTAAAAACATCTAGTTCAGCAACAAAGGTGTAGAAAAGGACAGCTAAGCCCAAATTAGAAACTATATTGAACAGCTGTTTGACTTTGACCAAACAAGGTTATCTTGAAAGATACGACAATGCCAAACATATAACTACCTGTCGAACTGATACGGGAACCTTTTTGTTGCTGCTAGCTGCAAGCTGCGGCCTCATATCCATCAGAAGTTGTGCCTACGAAAAAAACCACATCCATGAGTATTTGTGTAGTTGTAAATGAACATTAGAAACATATTTTTAAAATGGCACATACTAGTAGAGGGAAGTTTCCCTTGAGAGCATCAGTGCCTCCAGTTTGATCATTGCTTGTAACAGAACTGGCATTTTTTCTTGCCAGGATCTCAAGAGCCCATTTTCTTTTGTCATGCTTAATATCACCAGAAGATTGGTTTCTCTTATCCTGGGAGGGCTGGCTATTTTTATTTTCTCTTCTGCCATATGCTTCTTTATTCAGAATTGAAGAGCTTGATGCCTTCCCAGTGCTGCTGGGTGAACTGATTTTCATTGTCTCGGTGCCTGCTGCAGGTATGTTAGAAGACTTGTTACCATTAGCTTTAATTTGGCTACTTTTATCTAATGGCACACATCCTGCAAGGGCAGAGAGAGGCCTAATATCATCCTTCCTGGGAACAACTGATGCATCAGCTAAATACAACCTGGACAAAATGGAATTGTTGTTGTTCTCTTCCTTTTTCCCCTTAGCACTTTCCTTGTCCATTTCAGAGGATTTCTTGAGTAGCTGAAGTACTGATTGCAATGTATAAATCTTTTCAGGATTTACTCCTGGGGAGCAGCGGTATTTCCAGAATTCAACTTCACAATCACGATGCCAATCGCTTCTTCTTCTTCCTGTAGATGTTCCATACAACTTTTTGGTCAGGTTCTCACGTGTCTTGCCCTTCTGAAGCAATGACCTCCTTGTTCTCATTAATTGGTTGGTATTAGTACTTTTGGCTGCTCCATCCACTGACTTTCCTATAGCTGCACGGAACGCAGTCAACAGTTTTTCATCAAAGGATCCATCCTTCTCAAGTATATTAGTGCCTGTATCTCTAACTGCATCCCTAATCTCTTTCTGTAACTCTTGAACCAAGGCAGATGATTTTTTTTCCTTCTTCGTTTTAGGAAGATCTTTTTTCACTCTAGGACCAGGCTTATCTCCTGCTCTTCTTCCTACAGGCTTAGCCAGCTCTCTACCAGGATCTCTTCTGTAAACATCACCTTCAATAATGCTCATTATATCAGGAATAGATTTCTGTTGTGCAACAGACTCTGGCATATCGTCGTCAGTAGCTTTTACAGGACTAGTAGTATGACTATGTGTTGAAGAAAAAACAGAGTTTCCAATTAAATTAATGTCCTGCTCTTGCACTTCCAATTTTGCTTTCTTAGCAGGATGGATCACTTCATTTCCAGATTCCATGTCGTCTCCTTTCATGTCATCGCTATTATGCCCATCATGCCTGGAAAAAAAAAAATAAAAAAGGTTATGGAAATGATATGGACAACTGACATGAAACAAGTGAGGTCTAAGTTCCCAAGGATTTTCACCTTAGTGGAAACTGTAGGTTCTGTGCAGTTTTCATCTGCTGAACTGCATCTGTATAAACACATGAATGTTAGTCAATCTTACCAGCAGCAGCATTGATAGACAATAATATGTATTCTGGGTGCATAATGCAACGAGCACAAGTTTGGCCCAGAAAAAAATGCAGCATAAGAAAACTTGATTGCAACAGCCATCTCATAGCCACATGAAATTAGTTACTGAAATAACTTAGTTTGGCAAATGGTAAGAAACAGTGATCAACATATGGATATTTTTCATGGTTGCAGTTAGTGTAATACCCATGGGCGGTATATCCAAATAAAGCAAGTTATCAATATGCCATATCTGATCATGCAAATGACCACAACATACCTGATGAGAAAGGTTGTGGAGATTTGATTACAGAAGATAATTCATTATTGCTTTTCTCCACTGCATTCCCTCTCCAGTACTTTTAGCCTCCTTGCTGTTATCTACTACTGGGCAAGATGACTCAAGCTTTGGTACTTCCAACCGTTCTGTTGACATGTTACCCTGCTCTGAGCTAAATATGGTTGTCGCTGGCTCGTGTACTGGTGAAAATTGTAATGATGTTTCTGTTGGCTCAGAATAAAGAGTGTGAACAGCATTTATTTCAGAAGGTTTATTCTGGGATCTACTGAAAATATCTGTGTTCGGCAGGGAACTAGCAACTGCAACAAGGGCATCTTTGGAATGGCTTGGATATGAACCACAGTTAAATGTTTCATGTGCAGTCTCAAGGCCTAGTGAAGCTTCTGATAAACCACCCCTAGTTTCAGAATGCACACCCACCATTGATACAACAAGGGCAGTTTCTCCCTCATCAGCAACAGATACTGACACCCTCCCAGAAAATGATGCGTTGGCACCTGTCCTATCAGAACCAATCACACACTCCTCACTGAAGTTTTGCTTTAAGATTACATCTGCCTCAAGTCCCACTCCATTAAACTTGCATCTATAAATGGAATTGATAATTCAGTATCATAAGAGTTTGAGCAAGTTCAGTGTGATTACTAACGGCTTGCAAATTTTTGGAAAGGGTGATTCAAGAGTCAGAAGGTATCACATTACCTTGGGCAGAGCCATGAATTGTCAGATGCCATTGCTGGATTGAACCCCACACATATAGCATGATACCTGCCTTAAAGTTAAGGATCAATGAAATTAGAAGAGGAATATGGTTCCTAAGTCCCAATTAATAATTTCATAAAGGATAACAAAACAAGTACCATTTATCACAGGAATCACAAGCAATAGATGTATCTAAAGTTGAATCATCCTCAGCTGCCACAAGTCCATTCCGAATCTTGCAATCACCATCATCCAAACAAACTACTGCCTGGAGAATGCAATAAAACAGAGCAAGCCACAAAATCAACTTTGTGGGACAGAGGAGTTTGATTGTTTGGAAGGAGATGATGAGTGTTATCTGAGCATTGTTACTTCTGCATCAATATAGTATGATGGGAAGGAAAGTGTGCTGCTTTCCTCTTGCACATACCAATCACCATCACAGCTGCACAATGAGAAGCATGAATACTTGGTTGGAAACAATGAAAAACGTAATAGAAGAAGTCATGACATGGTTTTAATTTTATTTATTAGAGCATTGGTTGGAAAAACATAAGATTGGAGGAATCATAAACTAAGAAATATACAATTAAATCATTATGAAACAACGATATGGCGTGAATTCCCATGAAAATGATGTGCATATGCACAGGCATCCATATCATAAAAATTTCCTGATTCACATGTAAGGTGCTCAAATACCATTTTTTGTTACTTTGCTCAAAATGGTATCAAGGGCAAGCTTTCACTGGTATTGTGATTCAAAAAACTTCAAACCAATCCTCTATTTTTATTGATAGTGGAAACACGGCACCATGAGATAAAAGGCAAAAACATATGATAGAAATAGGCTGCCTAAGAACTTAGGAGGAAACAGGGGGAGCACAAAATATACAACATAAACAACTAAGGATACTAGTGTTAAACTAACATGTGCGCATACCAGAAGTTTTTTTTTTTTTTTTTTTTGGCTGCTATTGGCCTATACCTGTTTAAAGAGTATTCATCTGCATCGGTAGCTCCAATTGTACCATATACCTTAACCAATCAAATAAATCAAACAATTAGTGCAATTCTACCTTCCATGGTGAGACATTGAGATAAAGTTTTCTACAACAGAATTCTTCCACAGGTATTATGAGAATTGGGCAGAGGAAAGATTGAAATAAAATATATTTGCTACTTACCGGAGTGCATGTTATGTGTTGGAATTCATTTTTGCAGAGGGGGCACCGATTTGTGATGGCAGCCCAGTTGTCAATGCATGTATAGCAAAACCTGGCATTTTGGAATTCAGATACGGATACCTATGTATCACATAATTCACATTACAGTTTATAAAGGGATTTTCATAAATTTCGAAACAATTTTTTCCTCCATTCCAAATTATATGACTTTTTGATTTTTTCTAGATACATTCTAAAGATACATTAGTTCTATATGTATCTAGAAACATCTAAGTGCATAGCAAAGCTATGTATCTAGAAAGGCAAAATGTCTTATAACTTGGAATGGAGGGAATGTTATATTGGTACTTCTGCTAATGCAAGTACTTTTCTAAACTTCTTATATTATGCTACATAAATTAAGTGCCAAGAGAATAGAATGAATGGTTACTAATCCAAAAATAAGAGCATGCAACTCTAACAGACAGGAACATCATTTGGAACTGAAGTATTTGACATTCAAATGTTACAGGCAAAACAGAGAACTGAAATAAGCAAGCAACGGTGGATTATAGCCACAGACAACACAGGATCAAATGAGAATGACTAGCTTAGCTTAGGTATCAGGGCTACAGATTTCATTATTGAATACTGATCTGCCCAATAATATATATATTCCAAGTCCCCAAGTGGTTAAACGATGTTGATCCTTAAGAACTTGAAGCAATATGCACTAACATGAGGTGACGAATCAAATCCTAGTCCTAGAAACTACAAATATGCTATCAAGACCTACCAGTGTGAGCAACAATTCAAGACTCCTCTGTCAATGATGATGTCTCTGCAAATGCCACAACTCTCATTCTCCAATGAATTTTTTCCCTGCAAAACAGTTTGATGGACCATATTATAGGACAAACATAATTGTGCAAGGAAACATGGACTAAAGACTAGTTAGCAGCACTAACGCACTAACTGGACTATGCTATTCTTACCAAGTTAGCAGCAGTACATTTCTCTTATGTTTGAACAGTATACATCTACTTAAAACATTGTCACACTGCACACTTTGATCCCAGAAGAAGAAAGGTTGATAGCAACATTTGTGATGTATAAACCAGTGTCAGAGATCTGAGTCTGCCAAGACTAGTGCCAAAAGCAATCCACTCTCATTTTTAAATTTGGCATATAGATACGAAATGTTTTTTTTTTTTTTCATTTGCTGAGTTCAAAATTACCTTAGGTCATAATTAAAAGTTACAACCATTATCACATGGTGTTTCTTTAGGTCCTAGGCAACTGATATAGCCAACAAAAAAAGCCTTCCAAACTAACCGAAAATACATAACTAGTAAACATATCCACTACAGGAAGATATTAGTTCAACCATAATACTTGGAGCTCGATATTAATCGTAAGAACACTTAAGATCACAACAAAAATGTATGGTGGCATTAAGCAGTCGATTTCACAAACAAATGAGCTGGTTTGGACATGCACCAATAAACAATAAATTTACTCTTCATTTTATTATCTAATTCTTGAACAGTTGAACAAATGTAATGCAGATGTAAATATAAATAAAACTATATTTCATTTCACTGTGTGCTATTGATTCTAACAATCTAGCTTCAACCAAAATAGAAAATGGATCGGGGGAGTGGGGGAGTGGGGGAGTGGGGAGTGACTGAACAGGAGCAACAGAGTGACAGACTGAGGGATTGCAGAAAGGTGGTGAAATGTGCAGAAAATGGAATTCCCATCTATAACAAAGAGATCATTGTTAGTGTGGCTTTTCATCTCTCCAATCCCCCATCACAAGGTGGCAATGTCCAAATATAATTCAAAAAAAAACTTGCAGTTTGATGTAGGCATTCCTTCTTCATGCTATAGCAAGTTTTTTTTTTTTTTTTTGACATTATGCTATAGCAAGTTAGCAACACAACTAGTACCAACGTGGTGAAATTACACAGTGACACCATTCCATACCCTGTAAGCACCCATGACCTACTCTATATAACAAACAAATCATGGTCTGATTGAACAACAAAATAACGCTCCAAACATAAGAAAGAACGATAGAATCATAACTTCCGGGAACTACTATCTGCATAGCATTAGTTCATTCCTCACAGAGAAACTCAATTAGCAATACCAGTAGCCACTAGCATGATGACCAAAAAGGAAATTCAGCAACAGCAAAGCAATATTCACTCCAGAGTTCAGTAAGCAAATGTAAAAGCTTTGAAGGCGCACAGTACCAGGTCTTCCATCTGTCCCAGAGTTCCGCCGACTCTTCATCAACGTCCATTTCCCACAGGAACATCTTGGTTGAGCTTTGGCACGGCAAAGGAGGCTAAGAGCACAAGCCAAAATCAGCAACTATTCACTCCACTAATTCACTAAGCACAAGTAAAAGTTTTGAAGGCGCATAGTACCAGATCTTCCATCTGTCCCAGAGTTCCGCCGACTCTCCATCAACGTCCGTTTCCCACGGGAACATCTTGGTTGAGCTTTGGCACAGCAAAGGAGGCTACGAGCACAAGCCAAAATCAGCAACTATTCAAGCCGGCTGGAGCCTCGCAGTATGATCGCTTGCCACTGGAATTGGGGTAATCTGGAACCAATCAGTGCCTGGGTATCACCGGCTTCAGCGAGCGAGCAGCCCTGTCAGCAACAGGAAGTTGGATTAGATTTAGATGAGTACCATGCCGATCCTTGTAGAAAGAAAAATCAGTTCATCATCTTCTTCATATTTGTTAGCACCTAATTGTCATCTATAGCACATTCATCACAACCCTAGAAGCTTGACAGATGCCAAAATTCACACATGGCATTGGCGGACCTTGGCAGTTCTGCAGACCTGGGATACACTCAATGGCGGAGCTGGTGAATCTTGACACCTAGGGCCACTACCTAAGCGCCTAAGTGACCCAAACCAGGCCCATAATTTAGTAGATATCTCAAATCCATCCAAGCATAATTGTATAGCGAACTTGGTAAAAACATAATGTGGAACAACATGAGGATCATTTAGTACATTAGGATTCATATCTTATTCCTACCTATTTCGGTTGTACAACATTTGCATTGCTAGATGTCGTTCCTACTAATTCTGGTTCCTCTACTATACTTCTGACTGATTGTGCTTATACAGAAACAGAACGTTGGCTTGGTTGCACAATACTACAATAGGTGTAGGAGCAAGACCAAAAAAAAGGATTTCAATGTCTTTATCATCATCTTCGTTGTCTAATGGTCTGTCTAATTCAGAATAAAACACAAGTAAAACAAACTGCTTGCTACTTGCTACAAAGCCACAAAGAATTAAACTAAGGAACTACGCAAGAATCGGAATTGCAAGATTCAAGTACTGGAACAACCTACTGGCTGATTACTGTCGTATTGCGTTTCCCTTTAGCACTTGTGCGGCTTTGTGCCGCCACGCGCCATGACCCGAGTGCTGTTGTTGCAGCGTAGGAGGTCAGGAGCGGCTGCGGCTGGCCGCCTGGCCGCGCCCCCACGCGGCGCACCGGCGCCGTCCGCCCGGAAGCCCTGTCGACCCCTCCTCGATTTGGGGCCGCGCCCGCCCCCAGTGGGGCAGTGGCCCTCTCCTCGATGTGACCGAGCCACTGCCTGATTCCCGATGTGACCGCGCCACTGCTCGATTTGGCCGGAGGCAGGCGCTATGCTTGATTCGGCGAGCTGCGGGTGACAGGGATGGCGCGGGGCGGGATGTTGGGCGGCGTCGGCGACTGCGTGTTCCAGCGACGCCGCCGGTCGTGGCTTCCTCCAAGAAAAAGAAAAAAAAAAAGGTAAAGTGTCGTTTCGTCGTTGGGCCATATCATCACGATCGAACGAATGGACGGCCCAATCCAGAACTGAGTGCGTCATGACCCTGGGCCTTGTAGGGGCCTAACCAAACCCGATCCGGCACTCAAAGTCGAGTAGAGGTAGAGTTATTTTCGTTCTACTCCCTCGTTACCATCGTCCCCCTAGACGATTTCTGTTTCAAAAAAAAAAAAAAAGTGCTGGAGGAAAAAAAACTGTGCACCTAGTTTGGACTTTGGAGGGAAAAAAAAATTGCATCACTGGTAACTCGAATACGTGTCGAAGCAGAAAAATGTGAAAGCCAACAGAGTAATTAATTGTATAATTTTTCTGTGGGTGAAAATACACACACGAAGATTGACATTGTTGTAGAAACACATAGAAAAAAAAAGTAAACACACACAGAAAAATTGTGAGTTTCTACAAAACACACAGAAAAAAAGATAATTATTCCTTGAGTTTCTATAAAATACACATAAAAATAGAACAAGTACCTCGCGCTAACTTCATATGAACAAGCGCAATTCTTCTTTTGAATTCCTCTCTAAAACTTATATAACTAGATGGAGAAGACGATCGAGGCAGCAACAAAAGGTGGAATTGAAGATCAGCAACAAACACATGCTTATGTGACCGGCGGGGGATGCATCGTCATGCATGCATGGGGAGAGCGCGGCGCGGCGGCGGCGATAGACCAACTCATCATTTCATTTATATGTCACCGTCGGCGTCGTCATGGAGGAATGGATAGTCGGTGTATCCGACGATGGGGTCGGAGGTGTAGAAGGTGGTGCGGTCGTACTTGTTGAGCGGCGTGTCGGGGCGGCGGAACCTCCGGGGCAGGTCCGGGTTTGCCAGGAACAGCCTGCCGTAGGAGACGAGGTCCGTGTACCCTTCCTCCACCACCTTGTTCCCCTCCGCCCTGTCGTACCCGCCGGCGGCGATGAAGGTGCCCCTGAACGCGTCCCTGAACGGCCGGAGTCGGTGCGGGATCTGCCGGCGCCCGTCGACGATAGCCATCCTCGGCTCGATCATGTGGCAATAGAGCACGCCGAGTTCGCTGAGCTTGTCCACCAGGTACGCCGCCAGGGCCTCCGGGTCAGAGTCGTGGCAATCCATGTAGTCCGAGAACGGCGAGAGCCGGACGCCGACGCGGCCCGCGCCGACCTCGCCGGCCACGGCACGGACGACCTCGAGCGCGAACCGGCATCGGTTCTGGAGCGACCCGCCGTACTCGTCGTCGCGGTCGTTGGCGCTGTCCTTGAGGAACTGCTCGATGATGTACCCATTGGCGCCGTGGACCTAGACGCCGTCGAACCCGGCGTCGATCGCGTTGCGGGCCGCCTTGCGGAAGTCGTCGACGACGGCCGGGATCTCGCTCGTCTCCAGCCGCCGCGGCGTGGAGAACTCCTCGACGTGGCCGTCGTAGTAGCTGGCCTGCGGTGCGACGCCGCGGTCGGTGCTGGAGATGGGCGCGGCGCCGCCGGGCTGGAGCGCGGTGGTGGAGACGCGGCCGACGTGCCAGAGCTGGCAGAAGAATACGGCGCCCTTGGCGTGGACGGCGTCCACGATGGGTCGCCACGCGGCGACATGCTCGGGCGTCCACACCCCTGGAGTGTCCGTGTAGCCCTGCGCCGTGTCGGAGACCCCCGTCGCCTCTGTAATGAGCAGGCCGCCACGGGTGGCGCGCTGGGAGTAGTAGACGGCGGCGTGCGGCTGTGGACGTTGCCGTAGGAGCGCTGCCGAGTCAGCGGCGCCAGCACCACCCTGTGCTGGAGCTGGAACTCGCCCATCTTGTAGGAGTCAGCAGAGGAATAGTGTTGGTGGCGGCGGCGGCCAGCTCCGTCGTCTCCATGGCCATATGGGTGGTAGTGGTGGTGCGATGAGCGAGTGATCGAGGAGAAATGGACTGAAGGAGGCCCTCATTTATAGAGTGGGGGAGTGCGGTGATTTTATCGACCAGTGACCACAGGGGAAGCATCTAGTGATGAGGAACAACGCAGGCAAGCTGCTCCCAATTCAAGGCCAAGACTGGAATGACGACAGGCAGCCGGCGGCTATTGGCAGTCAGCAGATGAACATGATAAAAGTGCCAACGACGAACACCAGCTGAAGAACATAATTCGTCTACTGCTGCTGAAGAACATGAGCTGCAATTATCCACGGTGACGCCACCCCTGACGATGCCACCAGAAAGAGGTTCTTCCTTCAATCCGCGGCATCGAAAGCGCCACCTTTTATTTTCACTCGTTCTATATTTCAAATGTCTGGATTTTGAGATGATTTTAGATAAAACCTTGTACAACTACCTAACTACTAGTACAAGTAAATTTGTTTATTTTAAATTTATTAAAAGTCTTTATATATTAGAAAGTATTACAAAATTGTCCTTATCTGACTATAGAAACAATTGTAAATTTTGTTGTCAGGTTTATGCTTTTGACTAACGGGTCTTTTATTCTTGAGCCCAAAAGAAAAAAGAAAAATGCAGATTATACCTGCATATAAAACTGTACGAAGTAAAACTGCAATATTCTGAATGTATATTTTTATCATGTCACATTAGTTCTCTTGGCGTCCTCGATTAAGATCTCATCGTGCCTAAGTAAAGCCAAATTTTATAGTTATATATATATGGTAAACTTACATCCATCTTACCATAATTTTGTGTATTTCCTTTATTATGTTTTAAGTGGTAGCGATGTTCTCGTTGATTACAAGACACCAATGATGACTTCGGGAATCTATATATCTTGCCGGTTTAGTCCTTCCGAGGTGCTCATAGGGGTAGGGTGAGTGTGCGTGCTTGTTGTGGCGTCTGCATGTACAAAAAAAAAAAAATCTTAAAAAAAAAAAAAAATCTTAGCCTAAGATGTTGTGGTGAGCACAATCTACTTCATACGTCCAGCAAAATGCAACCACATCAAATTTGCTAAAGTTTTGATTAAAATTATAGTAATAAAAATATATTACATAATTAATCTATTGATATTTATCTTATATTATAAAATCTTTACCCTTTTTTTATAACTTTGGTTAAAGTTAAAATCTCTTGCCTTTTGAGAAGCGAGAATTGTCTTAGAAGCTATCCAAGAGCTAGTAGCTAGCTCATACTATTTGAGAGTGACATTATGGCGTATTCTTATCTTAGGATGAGATAGGGATATCACACTTCGCCTTGGTGTTTTTGGTTGAGGGACATCTAGGACGAAGTCGTTCTAGAGAGGACTATTTCATGATAAGGATGTGGATATCACTCTTTCACATGTAATGCGTAGAGGCAAAGAGATCAAACACACACAAAGTCACAACAAAGACTCAGTTTAACTTAAGTTGGAGTGGCTAGGATGTGAACGGAGCGAGGATGATGTTACTCTCTCATCTCCATCTCTCTAAACCAAACATAGAGTAAGCATGTCTCTATTTCCCTCTAATTAAAGACCGAGATGAAGCCGTCTTGTTGACACCCAAAAATGGCATAGGCTAAACCACCGCAAAATTCCAGACTTAGCCATATTTTGGAGGTCCAAGTCACCGCAAATTTCCGGACTTAGCCAAATTCTCGAGGAGGGTCGAAAACGGCTTTTACGGAAGGTGACCGGACTCACCGACCGGACTCACCGGGCGCGTCCGGTCCAGCGTCGATCGATGCGTCCGGCCGGGTCGCGCGCTGCGGCAAGCGCGGCCGCAGGGCACCGACCGACGCGCCCGCGTCCGGTCCAGCGTCCGGCCCGATGCGTCCCGGCCGTCGGCGCTGCCGCAGACCTCTACGCGAGACGACGCGACCGGTCGCCCGGTGCTATCAGAAGCGGCGTCCGGCCGCCGATTGGCCGATCCGAATCGTATCCAAATCGGTTTGTTTCCAAACTTGTTTGGTGCGATTTTTGGTGATTGGAAACGTCCCTAGGGCGCCTTCCTAAAAGGATAAGACCACCCTCCCCTATATAATGAAGGGGTTCATGGCCGATTTGATCCCATCTACATCCAATCGTCATATACAACATATCTCTCAACTTTTTATCTCTTCCAAACCCTAAACTTGCTGTTCGACGACGAACTCCGCGTTCTCCGCCGGCGTTCTAGGCGCATCCGCTGCTCCTAGGACAACCCTTGGTGCGCGTCTCCCGGCAGACGGGTCTTCCGGAGGTGCGTTCAAGGTCTTCCGGCCGTCACCGAAGCTCTACGTTGCCCTTACCGAACCCTAGATCGGTTTGGGTGATCACGCCTAGGGTGCTCGCCGCTACTAGGTTGTTTAGCAACCTTCGTGGGCGTCCAAGGCCCTCTCGGTGTGTTGGTGCGAAGCCCTAACTTTGCGTCAACATACTTTTTTTGGCGACTCGGCGGGAAGAAGACTAGACGTCAACTCCAGTTCGGCTAGCGTCATGGCTCCGTGATGAAGCTAGCAAGAAAAAAGGATCGTCGTCCAAATTTCGAAACCAACATACGGCGACCAAAACGCGGATGAGCTTCCTGAAGAATTGAAGAAGCAGCTCCAAGACGCACTTAATGCTGTCCAAACGGCCTTCTTCAAGAGTTGTCACAAGGATAGGCAAGATCGTGTGCATCAATACACCAAGCTTTGTCTACACCGCGCTCGTTCTGCGCCCGAATCATCATCAAACGAGGTAATCCCCTGCGTTGGTATTTGTTAACCTACAGAATATTATGATGGATAATCCGCAGTTTAACGGATACCGGTGAGCACTTCACCCGAATAGGGCTTTAAATATCGAATCCACGGGGGAGAAGGTGAGAGGGTACGTCAAGGTGTATAGCTAAATCCGTGAGTGGCTATAAAACTAGATTAAAAGAGAGGTAAGGAGTTCCATTAGGAAGGTCTTGTTCTCACTTCAAGTAAATCATTTGTACATTGTTCTTAAGAGGGGTTGTCATGAAGAAACTCTTAATAAAGGGAATCTACGCTAACAACGCAGGGGGCTCCTACGATTTCTATAAACGGGGCGTGCATACGAAGGGACTCAATGGCGTCACCACCACGACGCCTTTAACGGTTGGTGTTTCACCCCGGCCTATAGAAGGTATTCGTAATAAGCTAGTCAATCTAAGCACCACGCTTACATTAATCTAACAACTTTAACTCAAGAGCAACCAAGAATCAAAGTAATCTTATCAAAGAAATACGAACCTTAAGAACAATAGAGACAATACCACTTACTCGAATGGAAGTCGAACAATCCACAAGATCTCGAGTTGCGCTCCAATGGCACCAACTCCGAGGGAAGAAGAAGATGGAGGCGCCGACAAACTCAGGGCCTTCCTTCAACTCCGCCTCAACCGCGCTCTAATTCTCTCAACTTGAAGCTCTACTCTCAACTCTAATCTAAGGCTTCTAGTTCTACATCTTGTCTAATCTTCTACTTCTAGTTCTTGAACTAGAGCTAAGGCCGTCATCGACTAAAGGCCGGATCCGATCCGATATGATGATGAGTTGATCCGAGATGATTGAAGCCGGGGGCCCGGGGGCTCGCTTATATAGGGGTCTTCTTATGTCTCTTCAAATTCAGCAGCAATGTGGTACTAATCTTCGTGCTTAACCGACACCCTCGGATCAAACCGACATCAAACGACCGGATTAGATTGCATCTCTGAGGCGGTTGGAGAAGCTTCGAAATCGGGGCTTGCTTGGCGGCCAAAGCGAGGCCGATCGGCCTGTTTATTGGGCGATCGCCCAGGGTGGGTCCCACCACGGGCCCCGCGATGCGTCGTAGCTTCGGAGTCTTCTAGATGATGTTTTCTTCTGCGCCAAGTTTGGTTCACTTCGGGAGTAATCCGAGCCTTCTAGACTTGTTTCGAGTTGGATTGCGTTATGTTACGCCTGGTCATGCCACGTCATTTTACGTTGTTTTTTCTCATTAAGTCCCCGCAAATCACAACTTTACCAAAACTCATGGAAATCATTAGTATAAACCCCTAATAAGGTTATCTAATTATATTTTAGTCATTTTCCATGTTTAGTTGACAATTAAAAGTATACGTTAACGGTGTCAACAAACTCCCCACACTTAGGCTTTTACTCCCTCGATAAAAGGATGGTCTAACTTTAATGTAACCGTAGAGACAAAGAATGGATCATAATTATACTCCATGGTCATACACCGCATTTTGGGATATCGAGCATGAAATGGTTAGAAACAGATCACCTTAAATTCTTAAACCAAGTCACTTGGAGAGATTTTGTATAAGTTTTGAAAAGAAAACATAGCTCTACTTACTCCTTTGTGACACTCTCAAGTCTCTCAAAATATATTATATCCTCACGGTTCATTTATTATATCATATGTGGAGCTCAAGAACATGTAGCATACTTACCTTGTATTTATTGCTAAGTCAACTGTGGATCCATGGAGATAGATGTCATAAGTCATAGATCAAGATGTGTATGTGAATCAAGATTATTATTACCACTTTCTCTCTCTAGTTGAAAATCTTCTATCTCCCCTTTTTTTCAAAGGCATTTATATTTATTTATTTTTTTCAAGCGAGGTAACCAAATATTTAGTGGAGAGGTGGGTTCTACTCACCCTCGGACACATGTCCATTTTTACTCTCTCAATTATTAGAGAAGTGGGCCCTACTCACCCTCGGACACTTGTCCATTATTCTTCTCTTCATTTTTGCCTTTTTCTTTTTAGAGAGGGGGTTCTTCTCGACCCGTAGAACACTTGCTCATTTTCTCCTCTCTCTCACTTTTCTCTCCACTCTTAGAATTTTGAACATTTGGCTTTTTCATAGCTGTACCTTTTTTTCAACAATTAAAATTATGGGAGATAGAGATTAAAACTTTTTAGAGCATGGATACTTTAGTGAAAGCAATTAATGCGTGATCTTGATCTTAGACTTTAGACAAATTTCAACATGGGTCGTGGTTTTGACAAAGCTCAATACAAGAAAGCAACAATTAATTAGATATATCTTTAATGATTGCTACGGCTCTATTAGGATGTATCATTGATCACAAAGGAGAAGCATAACTAATGATTTTAATATTTTGAAATAAATAACTCTCCAAAGACAAGATAAAAGAAAGAGGATCTCATTATTCTAACTTTATTATTTCTCATGTTTTAAGCAATTAAAGCATCCCAATAAGTGACAGTATATGTAGGAATTTAATCATGCAAAACTTTGTTCATGGGTTAACAAGACATCTTTTTCATATAGGAAAACATACCATAACAAAAAAGACTTATTTTAATTCGAAACGAAAAAGTAATTTGTGAAAATTGAAAGGTTTTAGGAAGCAAACCGAGCGGTGGATCTAAATCGGGCTCGAGTGGGGGCGAGGGCAAGGGCCGGTCGGCCTAATAATTGGGCGGTCGGCCGCCTCTCGGGTCGTGTCGGGTCGCCGGTTCGTCGTCTTCGAAGTCGATGGTTCCGCCTTGGTTCGAATTTCTTGATTTTTGTCGCAAAAATTCTGTTTGGTCGCCGAGGATCTCCCCACACTTATTTTCTCATTATCTTGCATACAAAGCATGGTGAAGACAAAAACATATCCGTAAATATATAGAGAATAATTGACTCAACTTGTGGATGACTTCCATAAGAGCACCTAATATTTAATAGTAAACTAATTTTGACTAAACCGAACTAAACAAATTAATCGAACTAACTTTAAGACTTAAACGTTAAGACTTATTAACTCTAATCAATGCAAACATATATAATAACTAGCTAATAATTTAAAAGATAGTGATACCTATCGTGATAACTCAGGTGCTCTCCCCAAACCGGATCTTGAAGTAGTCCTTTTCGTTCATCCTTGGAACTTGTTCGCCAAGGGGTTCTCCTTAAATGTTCTCCCCGCAAACATTAATTCCGCATATACCCTAAGAAACAAATTCTAGGAACATATTGTGAGCCTTCATGTGCTCACGTATTTTTTTGATTTTTTTTTCGTAAAAGCGTGGACCTTCATGTGCCCACATATTTTGATAATTTTTTCTATGCAAAAGGATGATGATGCAAAAACATATGGATGCAAAATTTTTGTATTTTTATTTTTATGCCACCACAAGAAGGAGTGCTTACATGGGACTTTGAGAAACCGATGTAAATGCAAAGAAACATATTTTTATGATTTTTATGCAGGTGTAGGAAAGTAAATATGCTAAAGGAAATATGTTAATTTAAATATGCCGTGCGTAAAAAAAAATATGCGAGATAAATACCGAAGTTACCTCTACGAGAGTTCTCGAGTACTTACTCCCATGGCGTCGGCGTCATCGATGGCACCTCGCCGGAATGTCGTGTCCGAAATAGTGCCTTCATTATCTCGACGAGTGGCGTGAGATGAGGTGGCCGATGGAGATGGTGTTTGTTCGGGCTTGATGACGCGGTAGTGGTAGGTTTTCCGAAGGTGTACTCTTGACGCCCTCTTCAAGAGGGTGATGCTTCTTTCTTTTTCCATGTCGCTTCTTCGGAGGAGACCTTTCTTGGAGTGGCAGGTGTTGAGTGTTCGCTTGGTCGGGGCCGAGCGAACTTCTTTAATCTTTCTTAATGTCTTCCTTGTTCGTCAACTCCGTTCCAACCGGTTTTGTGATTTTTAGCAAAATCTCCTCGCTGCCTTGTTCTTCTTGGGTCTTGTGGTGAGGTAGACAATAGTGGTGGTGTAAGGCCCTCTTGATGGAGTATGGGGATGATGTTGACCCATTACTCTTGTCAAGTGGTCTACACCTCCAAATGTGTCGTGCTCACTTTGATCTTCCTTTGTCACTCCTCAAGTGCATCATCCGATCTTAATAGCCACTTGGTGATGGCGTTGCCCATGTTCTTCGCCGATTCACCGCTTGAAGGAAGATTGGATGGTGGCGGTAAATGCGTCTTGTTTAGTGTGCATATTTGTAGGCCTGGGACTTCCACTTGTAGGAATTGGGGAAGTAAGACTTCTCCTCTTATTAAGAAAGTGAGCCCCGCTTGCAAAGACAAGGTAGAGATCAAGTGCATGGGCTCATTGGTGGGAAAACACCATCGAGAACCAAAATTTCATTTACTTCTACTCTAACCTTGTGGGCACATTGAACAAGATAAAGATAATGTATAAGTTCATTTATGACAAGGGTGGTAAGATCGTAAGATAAATCTAGCATGTAAATATTTTTAGCAAAATAATGAGCGAACAAGAAAATGATGCTAGAAACAGTTTTAAAAAGCTAACATGTCGAAAGTTAACAAGATTGAATCATGTGAAACTATAACTCTAGCATGTTTGACTTTTCATTTATGAGAATGCCATAGTAAAGAGGAATTAACGACAACTTACCTCAAGGTGTTACCTTTATTATTGGAATATGATGGCGCTTATTTCACCTTGTGGTGGTCCTTCTCTTCTTCTTGAGTGGCATGTGGAGTGACAGGTGCATGTCGAGGAAGAGGATGACTTAATTATCTTCAATGGAATTGGCCTCCCTCCTTGATGCTTCCATCACCCATGAATTCCTCCTTCGAAAGTGAGTGCTTCGATTGTGGATTTTGTCTTATGTCACTCTTCTTCTTCTTGGCTCATCGGGAATTCTTTTATCCATAAGTCATGTCTCACATGTCTTGCTCAATCTCTAGTGAGTTCATCTCGACCTTCCCCAAGTTTGTTTCAAAGTTTATTCTTTTCTCAAGTAGGGGTTAGTCCAACAAAAATATACCAAAGATCTACTATAGTGTACTATGGTTCAAAAGTCAACCTAGACACCACGTCTAATTTGATTTAGGAAGGCGTTCTAACCTAAGCACCACGCTTAATTTAAAAAAAGCCTTTAGAAGAAAGATCACTACACCTTATGGTTTCGTGAATCAAACTAAACACCATGTTTAACTCGAGCCATGAAAACAATTTAAACTAGGCACCATTCTTAATCTAAAAGGCGTATGAAAATACTTCAAAACCTAAGCATACTATAGCAAACAACGGTAGCATGAAAGCATTACGTAGATTTATTCAAACAGAGATGATAGAGCATGATAAGTGTTTAACAGATCGAGCATGCATAAAGGTAAAGATAACCAAGCTAGTGTAGCAACATGACAATAAATGTTTCTATGTATGTAGTTCAATGTTGCATAATGACTGTTGGACATACCTTGTATTGTCATCCTTCGTTTTCTTTGCTCCAAACCCGAATGGTTAGTGACAAGAATACCCGAAGGAATATTTTTATAATCATATGCTCATAACATAGGGGTATATAGTAATATATAAGTCTTATAGTATTTCCCCTAGAGTGCTTGTTTTTAGGATAAAAAAACTCGTCCTTGGGAAACTTTCAAATTATGAATCAAGATGATGAAATGGTTTCCCTTATATTGCCGATCTCTCAAAATTTCAAGCCGTTGGAATATTCATCGACAACCACCCTTTCTAAATTTTTAAGAAAGAGAGTATGAGGGGGTTGGAGATCTCATGTGCGGCAAGAATTGAGATGTCAATCAATTTAGGAGTTTTCAAATGAGCATGGACTAGGTGGAAAAAGTTTCATTTATGTTCTCCAAAAATGCGCTCCTTTTGGTCTTCCTTAGATCGTTCATAATATTTTTTAGGATCGTGAGGAGACGTAAGAAAAGGGCACAAGAGGATTCATTGGGCTCAAGGATGTGGTTAAAGATGGGTTCAAAAGAATCATCTAATTTGAACATAGAAAGAGAGAGACAGAGTGGCTTCGTGATGGCTTTGCTCTCTTCCTATGGCATGATTAGATATGCCATCCTTGAGGTTCCCTCAATGTCCTTGCGTAGCAATAAAGGTGCTTTCTAAGAGATTATCTTAAAAGAGGTTTGGATTACATATGGTCTCTTGTGAAGCTGGAAGTTCATGAAACTCATCATCTAAAGAGATATCCAAGGGTTGAATTTCTTCTCCCCTTAAAGGTTTTTAGCGCATTGATGGTTTGGGGTCGATAGCTAAGTCTTGGGATTGGAGTGATGGTGATATAGCTATCGAACTTCTATTTTTTTCTACCGGAGGATGATTCTTCTTCCTTTGGGTGGTCATAAAGAATGCTAGTATATGGGTTTCACCCGCCGAGTTCGTCAAAGCAAACCTTGCTTAAAAAGGAAAAGGTTCCTTCAAAAACTGCATGATGATCATGCGCACAACACTTTCATGATGTCGGCAAAGACTCCTACCATAGAAGATATGATCCTCGCTTCTCACTCCCGAGAAGTATTGCTTCATGATCATTTTGATCAACCGTGAGGCGTAGCTAATGGCCGATGTAAGGATGAGATCTAAGGATTCTAGTGGCGAGCTTCCGCTTAAGGGTGCAAAGATAAGATAGGTAAATATGGAATCAATTGATCCCACGAAGATAGAAAAAAATGATGAGAAGATAGAATAAAAGAAAAAGATAAAAGTATGGTACAAGATTTAGCTATAGTTTTTCAACGTGGTCTCAAACCGTTCTCCCGACAACGGCGCCGTAAAATGCTTGTTGGTATTTGTTAACCTACGGAATATTATGATGGATAATCCGCAGTTTAACGGATACCGGTGAGCACTTCACCCGAATAGGGCTTTAAATATCGAATCCACGGGGGAGAAGGTGAGAGGGTACGTCAAGGTGTATAGCTAAATCCAGTGGCTATAAAACTAGATTAAAAAGAGAGGTAAGAAGTTCCATTAGGAAGGTCTTGTTCTCACTTCAAGTAAATCATTTGTACATTGTTCTTAAGAGGGGTTGTCATGAAGAAACTCTTAATAAAGGGAATCTACGCTAACAACGCAGGGGCTCCTACGATTTCTATAAACGGGGCGAGCATACGAAGGACTCAATGGCGCCGTCACCACCACGATCGGTCTTAACGGTTGGTGTTTCACCCCTACCTATAGAAGGTATTCGTAATAAGCTAGTCAATCTAAGCACCACGCTTACATTAATCTAACAACTTTAACTCAAGAGCAACCAAGAATCAAAGTAATCTTATCAAAGAAATACGAACCTTAAGAACAATAGAGACAATACCACTTACTCGAATGGAAGTCGAACAATCCACAAGATCTCGAGTTGCGCTCCAATGGCACCAACTCCGCAGGAAGAAGAAGATGGAGGCGCCGACGGCTCCCGCCTTCCTTCAACTCCGCCTCAACCGCTCTAATTCTCTCAACTTGAAGCTCTACTCTCAACTCTAATCTAAGGCTTCTAGTTCTACATCTTGTCTAATCTTCTACTTCTAGTTCTTGAACTAGAGCTAAGGCCGTCGACTAAAAGTTTGGATCCGATCCGATATGATGATGAGTTGATCCGAGATGATTGAAGCCGGGGGCCCGGGGGGCTCGCTTATATAGGGGTCTTCTTATGTCTCTTCAAATTCAAAGTGCAATGTGGTACTAATCTTCGCGGCTTAACCGACACCCTCGGATCAAACCGACATCAAACGACCGGATTAGATTGCATCTCGAGGCGGTTGGAGAAGCTTCGAAACGGGGCTTGCTTGGCGGCCAAAGGCAGGCCGATCGCCTCGCTTATTGTCGCGATCGCCCCGGGTGGGTCCCACCACGGGCCCGCGATGCGCCGCGGGCTTCGGAGTCTTCTAGATGATGTTTTCTTCGGTGCCAAGTTTGGTTCACGCCGGGAGTAATCCGAGCCTTCTAGACTTGTTTCGAGTTGGATTGCGTTGCTACGTCGGGTCGTATGCCACGCCATTTCGTTGTTTTTCCGTTAAGTCCCTCGCAAATCACAACTTTACCAAAACTCATGGAAATCATTAGTATAAACCCCTAATAAGGTTATCTAATTATATTTTAGTCATTTTCCATGTTTAGTTGACAATTAAAAGTATATGTTAACAGTGTCAACACCTGGCCAACAACGACCTATTTATGATGATCTTCCTATTACGCATGATGGTATTGCTAAGATGATAGTAGACCAAAATTCTGGTTTAGCTGGTCTTGTTAGTAAATTAGAAAAGCGCTTGCAAATTATAGAAGGGACTTCAACCGATAACACACAATCGGAGACGTTACCTCGATCGATTTAGTGTCACCATCGGTTGTTGCGCCCCAAACAACAACTCGGTATCAATATGGCATGCCGTTGGATATGGTTTTACATGCTAATACTAGTCAACCGCAATCGGATCCTATGGCTTCGGTGTTAGAACCGGTACCGGTGGGGTTGGTACATCTTCTAGCCAACAAAGATCGGCTCACACATTAAGAACCGATCATGAGGCATCCAGAAATTCAGGGGTGCATAATACTATGCTCAATTCGGCAGGGGGGCAACCTCCATTACCGAATCGCAACCCCAATCCTGCACACAATTCGGGGATGAATGTTCCTCTACCAGGGGGGCAATCAATGTCGCAATCAACACCGAATAATGTGCATAATCAAAATATAAATGCAGGAAATACAGGAGTTCCCGACAATATAGATGCTATGTTAGCTAAAATTAGAGAGGATCTCTCTAAATCAATGGAAAAAAAGTCTGGAATTCGCCTTGATTCTATCAATACCTCTTATCGAAAGCGCACCCTTCAAAGATTTGATTATATGAATGCACCGCTTGGTTGGAAGGTACCCGATTTTTCAAATTTAGTGGTAATGATAGTAAAACTACTATGGAACATGTTAGCATGTATCTTGCTCAACTAGGAACAGCTAGTACCTTAGAACATATGAAAATTCGCAATTTTCCTTTATCTCTTACTGGTACTGCTTTTTCATGGTTTTCATCTTTACCTGCTTGTTCCATTATGTCTTGGGCTGATTTAGAAGAAAAATTTCATGCTCACTTTTATTGTGGAGTCCAAGAAACTAGATTGTCCCATCTTGCATGCATTAAACAAGGGCGTGATGAGTTAGTCCTAGATTTCTTTAAGAGATATAGGAAACTAGAAGTCGTTGTTTTAATGTTCAAATATCCGAAAGGGATCTAGTTGATTTCGCTTTTCTTTGGTTTGCGCTCTAATATTAGAGAGAAACTTGAGTTCCAAAAATTTAATACTTTGAATCGCTTGATTGAGAGGGCCGTTTCGTTGAATCGCGCCTTAAAGATTCTCGTGATAGCAACTATCGTTCTCATCGTGCTAATATGCACACACTTTCGATGGTTATTCTACATCGGATGATGAGAGCAAAGAGGTTTTGGCTGCTGAAATTAAGTGGCCGATGTGAATAAACAAGTAACTTGCCCCTCTCAAACCGATTAGTAAGAATCGGGGTGAGGAGATTAAGTTTACTTTTGATGTGTCTAAATGTGACCGTATTTTTGATGAATTGTTAAAAATCGGTATCATTAAGATCAATTATACTATGCCTTCTCGCAGATGTCTTGAGACAAAGGGCTTTTGCAAACATCATAATTCTTTCTCTCATGCCACTAATGATTACAATTACTTCCGTCGGCAGTACAATCGGCACTTAATGAGGGCCGATTAACTCTTACCGATATGCTTGTTGGACAAGAATCCCTTCCCAGCTTCATGTGAAAGTGGTTGAAGCAGGCAAGCCCGAAGACAAGACATCCGAAGTTGAAAAGCTTGAAGCCAAGGCTCCCACTATCTTGATCCGTCCCGAGCAAGCCGCTGCAAAAAGGGAAGAACGTGATCATTGGTGAGCCACGCCCGCACCGATTATTCCTAATAATTCGGGACGGCAAGTATTGGCTAACAAGAATGAGGAAGGCAAGACCAAGATCACTATTGTGGCAAGCTCGGCGCAAGCTCTAAGGCGTCAAGCTTGGTTGGATGGTCATCTTTGCACGTGGAAGACCAAATAGGCGGTTAGCCCAATCGGCCCGGAAGATCAAGACATGGTAACTACTAAACCAGGTTGAACCGACTAATCAAATCGGGTCGGCCGGTGATGTGGGAACTAATTCCCTTACTTCGATGTGCGGTACTAAGGTCATTCATTCCACGTAAACCCGGAAGTGGGAGTGTGGAAGACCAATGAGCCTAAGGAGAAGAAGCACATCAAGCCCCAAAGGCACATTTGATAGGCTCATAGCAAAGTACAAGAAAGACAAGGCCGATTCCAAGAAATCGGCCGATAAAAAGAGAGGGTCTACGCCTCCTAAGCGTGATGAAGCAAGAAACAAGCAAATGGCTACATCTTCAAATGGCGCATCTTCATCGCAAAGTCACTCAACCAAGATTCTCTCGTTGGGGACCACCGGTGGCGCCTCTACCCTCTCGCGCCAATTGTCCCTCAATGGGGACCGAAAGGGAGTGTTCATTCCTTATCCTTCGGCTCCTATGAAAAGGGAAGATGCTACAAGTATGGCCAAGCCTACCGTCTTTTAACCGATTGGGTGCGAATCGAGCTCTAGCGGTACAAAAAGAAAGAGTTACTCACGCCCGGGGAGCTTACTAACTCGGGAAAGCACCAATGCAACAAGTGTATATCCCAAGAAGAAGCGAAAATGATTGTGCGGCTTGCCCCAGCTTGCTACTCCTCCACCTTCCATCATTATCGGATCAATGTCGGCTCCTATCACTAATGACAATGAGCCGATTGTGATTGGGGGGCAAGAGTCTCTAAAGAAGATCAAGTCATGGAGGAAGTTCTTTGAATCTCAAGACAAGAGGAAGAAGCCCGTTGATCCTCGCTACCGGCAGCCCAAGTGGTGTCCTGTGAATCTTGACAAGACTCAAAAGAGGAAGCTTCAACGGGCAAGACAAAAGATGCTCAAGCGCATGGCTACTGCTCAAGGGCAAGGACCTATCTTACCAGAACTTGTCCAAGAGATCAAGAAGAAGGAAGCCGAGCTGGTTTCTTTCTTTGCTAAAAAGATGACAAAACCGGTTGATAAATCGGTCAAGTCAATTATAGTTCAAGAGCAACCGCCCAAGCACATGGAGGAGGCACCTAAGCCGAATGTTGACCTTCTTGCACTCCTAGCGGGCAAGCCCGGCTAAGCAAGATGCTAATTCAGCTATGATAGTTGATGGGATTGGTAATGTCCAACCCTCGGATTTACCGATTCTTGAATCGGTCGAACCGAAGCGTTTCGACGGTCCTCTAGGTGACAATGAGGATTTTGCTACTGTTGTTGCTGCCTTTGGTTGGCATTGAACCTCCTATCGAAGATGATGAGGAGATGGTGGACTATGAGCCTTCACCAAAGCATGAGCTTGGAGAAATCAACACTATATTCCTTTCTCCGATTATTATGTAATCGAGCAAGGAGGAGATGATGAAGTAGCAATAGCGTAGATGGCTTTTGGGGTTCAAGATGCTATATTCAAGAAACCCGTGGTGCCCATGAGGCATCTCAAGCCATTGCATGTGAGTGGACACATTAATGGAAAACCAAACCAAGAACATGTTAGTGGATAGTGGTGCGATTGTCAATCTTATGCCCTATTCACTATACAAGAAGCTTGGTGGCAAGGACGAGGAACTAATTCGACCAACATGACCACCATCGGTGTGGGGGCACTGCGCCTATTCCTCGCTAAGGGATTGCCAACTTGAGTTGACCGTTGGGAGCAAGACGTTGCCCTCTTGCATTCTTCATTGCCGATGTGGAAGGTAGCTATGATCTCATACTCGGCCGAGATTGGATACATGCCAACCCCGTGGTTCCTTCGAGCTTGCACCCGTTCCTCATCCAATGGGTGGGAGATGCCATAGAGATCGTTCATGCGAGATAATTCGGTTGAAGTTGCTACAACCGATGTTTCGTCCGAGGGATCCGGATTTGCTTGTCTTTCCCGGGAGAGACTTATCCATTTATCGGTATGTCGGCTATGATGAGCGTGGATTTATACCACGTGTCATTGAAGCCGGGTTAATAATCGCTCAATATTATTATATAGTTTCCCAATGGAAGACAAGCTACAATGGTTGAAGAAGAGGCTAGAGCATTATCGGGTTTGAAAAAGACCGATTCTTGTGAGGCAATTGATGACTTTGATGAGCTCAATAAGTTGGGTCAAGGTTTCCACGTCGGCCGATCCTTTAGAACAAGTTGATATTGGAGATGGTTACGTACCACGGCCGACTTATGTGAATGCTAACTTGGATGCCGATTATAAAGCTAGATTAATCGCGCTTCTCAAGGAATATGCTGATTGCTTTGCATGGGATTACACGGAGATGCAGGTTAAGCCGAGATCTTGTTGAGCATCGGCTTCCTATTAAACAGGGTTTTAGACCATTCAAGCAACCGCTAAGAAACTTCAATTCGCCATTAATGACCGAATCAAGGAGGAGATCAATCGGTTGCTCCGGGCAAATTTCATTCGCCCATGCGGGTATGCGAGTGGGTTTCTAATATTGTTCCGGTTGAGAAAAAAGACACCGAAGATCGAATTTTGCATTGACTTCAGAGATTTAAATAGAGCCACTCCCAAAGATGAATATCCTATGCCTATCGCCGACATGTTGATCAATGATGCTTCGGGACATAAGGTTATTAGCTTTCTTGATGGTAATCTTTGGGTATAATCAAATCTTTATGGTCAAGAGGATACCTCCAAGACCGCTTTTATTTGTCCCGGATTTGTCGGTTTGTTTGAGTGGGTTGTCATGACTTTTGGCCTCAAGAATGCAAAAACCACCTATCAAAGAGCTATGAACCTCATCTTTCATGATCTCATTGGTGTAATCATGGAAGTATATATTGATGATGTGGTGATTAAATCGGCTTCTCATGATCCTCATTTAGCCGATTTGGCGTCTTGCTTTTTGAGAGGATGCGTTATTATGGTTTGAAGATGAATCCACTCAAGTGTGCTTTTGGAGTATCACCGGAAGTTTCTCGGATTTATTATTCATGAGAAAGGCATAGAGATTGATCCTAAAAGGATAGAAAAGATCAAAAGGCAGTTCAAGCACCTCAATGCAAGAAGGATTTGCAAAAGTTCTTAGGCAAAGTGAACTACTTGAGAAGATTCATTGCCAACTTGTCCGGAAGATTATTCCTTTCACCCCCATCCTCAAATTAAAGTATGAAGCTGATTTTTACGGGGGCAAGCCAACAAGATGCATTTGACAAATTGAAGGAATATCTATCTTCACCACCGCTCTCTTCGCGCACCTAGAAGGGGAGTACCTTTCCGATTGTACATCGCTGCCGAAGATAAGGTGATTGGAGCCGTTACTCAAGAAGACGAAGGAAAGGAGTATGTTGTTGCCTATCTTAGTCGCCGTCTTCTTGATCCCGAGACAAGGTATGCCCATATTGAGAAGTTGTGTCTATCACTCTATTTTGCTTGTTCCAAAATGAGACATTATCTTTTGTCAAGCACATGTGTGGTAGCTTGCCGGCCGATGTAATCAAACATATGTTGTTTCGCCAATCCTTTTACGGAAGGGTGGGCAAATGGGCATACTCTTTAATTGAATATGACTTGACTTTTGAGCCATTGAGAATATTAAAAGGTCAAGTTCTTGCTGATTTTATTGTTGAGCATAGCATAAATCTTGATCATGAAGTAGAATATATTACTATTACCCCATGGCGTTTGTATTTTGATGGATCGGTTTGCAAAGATGGTGCGGTCTTGGTATTGTTCTTGTTAATCCTCTTGGTGCTTTGAAATTCCTATGTCAAGCCGATTGGAGTTTAAATGTACTAACAACCAAACCGAATATGAAGCTCTCTTATTCGGGTTGATCATGTTAGATGCTTTGGGGGTTGATCATGTTGAAGCATTTGGTGATTCATTACTTGTAATCCAGCAAGTATCTGGTGAATGTCAATGTTTAGATGGATCACTACGTGCTCGTCTTAATGCTTGTATTGATTTAATTGGTAAATTTTCCCGAATTCAAGATTCGGCATATTCCAAGAGAAGAAAATCATACAAAGAAATTTGCTAGCTCAACGAGCTTCGGGCTACATAAAAGAAGGAGATCATGTGCATAAGAGGTATGTGCTTAGAGCAAATTTGCTTGCTCAAAATGCAATCGGTTTTGATGTAAAAGATAAATATTTTCATTTGCAACATTTACCGATGCATGAAAGTTTGCTTGTCTCAAATTCTAGTGAAAATTCGGTTCAACCAAAGCCAATTGGACAAACCGATGTCACTTACAATTTTGGACAGCAAAGTAAAGTTCTTTTAAATCGGTCTATTTCTGTTTTTTGGACAATGGTAGTACCGATTTAGAAGATTGGAGAACTCCTCTCATAAAATTCTTGCGGGAGCCTAGCACTAAGGTTGACAAGAATGTTCGCTTGCTTTTAAGTACACATTGCATAATGGAGAGCTTTATAGGAGGATCTGCCGAAGATTTGTTGCTAAAGTGTCTAGGAACCGATCAAGCAAGAGTGGCAATGGGAGAAGTACATGAAGGCATTTGTGGTACGCATCAATCGGCTCCAAAGATGAAGTGGTTGCTAAGAAGGGCTGGTTTTCTATTGGCCTACTATGATGGCCGATTGTTTTCGCTACTACAAAGGATGTGAAGAGTGTCAACGGTTTGGGAATATTCAGCTAGTGCCGGCTTGCTATGCTTCATCCTATTATCAAGCCGTGGCCTTTCCATGGTTGGGGATTGGATTTCATTGGGCGATTCATCCACCATCTTCGAAGGGGCATAAGTTCGTCTTGGTTGCTACCGACTACTTTACTAAATGGTCGGAAGCAGTTCCATTGAAGAACATGACACACAAGGAGGTAATTGAGTTCATCATCGAGCATATCATTCATAGATTCGGCATACCACAAACTTTAACTACGGATCAAGGTACGTCATTTATGGCGAAAAGAAGTAAAAGCGTTTGCGAATCATATAAGATCAAGATGCTCAAATCATCTCCATATTATGCTCAAGCCAATGGACAAGTTGAATCCACTAATAAGACTTTAATCAAGCTTATTCAAAAAAAGATAGAAGATAATCCAAGGAAGTGGCATGAGGTCTTGTCGGAAGCTTTATGGGCTCACCGCATATCTAGGCATGGTGCTACAAAGGTCACTCCTTATGAGCCGGGTTTATGGTCAAGAGTCGAGTGTTACCGTTGAAGTAAATTTGGATGCATATAGATTTGCTAAGCGCAATGATCTATCTCTGTTATGTATCATGATATGATGATGGACAACATTGATGAGGTAACCGACAAAAAGACTACTAGCATTAAAGGAGATTGAGAAGGATAAAGCCCGGGTTGCAAGAGCTTACAACAAGAAGGTTAAGAGCAAATCGTTCCAAATCGGTGACTTAGTGTGGCAAACTATATTACCGATAGGTTCGAAGAGCAATGAGTTTGGCAAGTGGTCACCAAATTGGGAAGGTCCATTCAAAGTGATCAAAGTGACATCCGGAAATTCCTATGAGCTTGAGTATATACAAGATGGAAAAACGCAAAGGCAATGCGGTAAACGGGGAGATACTTGAAAAATATTTCCTAGTGTTTGGCAAGAGGCCTAAGTGCTCTCAAGCAATGGCCGATGCATGCATCGCCCTTAGAATAAAAATGGCCGATACATAGTATCGCCCTTAGTCAATGGACAACCGATACGATGGGCATTCGTGTTGTTCGGTTTTTCTTGTTTTGTTTTCGAGTTCGTGCACTTCTCACTAAAACGAGGGGCATATGTTGACACCCAAAAATGGCATAGGCTAAACCACCCGCAAAATTCCGGACTTAGCCATATTTTGGAGGTCCAAGTCACCGCAAATTTCGAGACTTAGCCAAATTCTCGAGGAGGGTCGCGGCTTTACGGAAGGTGGCCGGACTCACCGACCGGACTCATCGGGCGCTCCGGTCCGGCCAAGTCCGTCGATCGCGTCCGGCCGGTCGGCGCGCCGCAAAGCGGCCGGGCACCGGCCGGACGCGCCCGTGCGTCCGGTCGGCCGGTCCCGTCGGTCGCGTCCCGTCGTGTCGCGCCCCTGCGACCTCTCGCGAGACGACTTGGCCGTCCCCGGTCTTCTAGCGGCGTCCGGCCGCCCCGTTCGGCCGATCCGAATCGTATCCAAATCGGTTTGTTTCCAAACTTGTTTGGTGCGATTTTGGTGATTGGAAACGCCCTAGGGCGCCTTCCTAAAAGGATAAGACCACCCTCCCTATATAATGAAGGGTTCATGGCCGATTTGATCCCATCTACATCCAATCGTCATATACAACATATCTCTCAACTTTTTATCTCTTCCAAACCCTAAACTTGTTGTTCGACGACGAACTCCGGCGTTCCGCCGGGCGTTCTAGGCGCATCCGCCGCTCCTAGGACAACCCTTGGTGCGGCGTCTCCACGGGTCTTCCCGGAGGTGCGTTCGAAGGTCTTCCACCGCCACCGAAGCTCTACGCTGCCCTTTACCGAACCCTAGATCGGTTTGGGTGATCACGCCGGCGGTGCTCGGCCGCTACTAGGTTGTTTAGCAACCTTCGTGGGCGTCCGCGCCTCCGGTGTGTTGGTGCGGCCTAACTTTGCGTCAACACCGTCGTCGTATAAAAATAAGACTAGATCTCTCCTTCCCTTCTAGAACCCATACATCATCTGTTAGTCGCAAGCAGCGTGACGTCACTGTCGTCAAGATCCGCGAGGTCCACAGCGCGTCCCAGAAACAAAAGAGAAAAAAAAAATATCCCAACCCAACACGTCGTCCCAGAAACAAAAGTGAAAGAAAAAAAAAAAGAATATCCCAACCCGTCCAGCCCAAACCCCCAAGCGGGGCCGACCTGCCAGACACAGAGTATTCACTCACGTGCCGCTTTGGAAGTTTGGAACCCAACAGGCGGGCACCGCAACGCACCGCAAGGAATTTGAGGGGCAAAGCGAAGCAACGGCCGCCGTTCTGATCCGCGTGCCTGCCCGCTGGCCCCGATCCACCTCGAACGAACCACGGATCCACCCCGTCCGCGTCTGTCTCTCTCCTCACTCCCCCTCACTCACGATGGGGATGGTTGGTCCATGGAGCGAACCGTACTCGAACCATCGATCCATCTAATGAGTGTAGGAGCACCGGATGTTCCATTTCAATTACCTGCTGATCCCTGGGCCCCAATGGATAATACGGGTCGGGAGCCCCCGCTAATCCTTAATTAGGCTCGCTAACGCAACGACGGATGGATGTTCTGGTCGAACGGCTTTGCGCCTGCGACCCTGAGCCTGCGCGCGTCGCTGTCGCTCAAGCGCCCGCGCATGCCGCGGAAGCGGCCCAGCTAGACTTACAACGAGGCGGCGGCGCTGCTCGCCTCCATGTACCCTTCCGTCTTCCCCGTCGCCAAGGGCACCGACGCGGCGGCGCCGCCGCCACGCCTCCTCGGCCTCGCCTCCGCGCTCGCCGACGACCCGGCATGCTCCGACCTCCCGCCGTTCCCCGTCCCCGGAGGTCAGGCCGCCTTCCTCCTGTACTGGCTCTCCCTCTTCTTCGTGGACGCCGCGCTCGCCGCTTGGAGACGCCGACACGCAGCAACACCAATTAGCCGCGCTCGCTGCACCGCCAGAGCCAAGAAGTCCGCCACGCCGAAACAGCGCGGAGCTGCGCTCACCATGGCAGCTGCTGCCCTCCGCCGGCACTGGTCTCCCCGCCCAGCACTGCCTTTACCGCGCCGTCGAGGCTGAATCCTCCGTGACCGCCTCAGCCACTCAGGCCGACATAGCCCAAGCCCGCTGCCGACCGCTCGATGGCTCGGCCGCCGTGCGCCACTGTCGGCCAAAGGGATTGGGTCGAACCGCTTGATCCTTTGGTTAATTGGCTTTCGATCCATACATCCGGAGCTGTTTTTTGTGTCAGATATGGGGCCCATTTGATTACATAATATGGTTAGGTTCGACGAACCGACGGGCTGAACCGAACCACGCCCATCGTGACCCCTCACTCTCCGCGTAACGCAGCCGCCAAGTCAAGTCTCCTCGTCCGTCGCGTTCGTCAGCCACCCCAAAACACCCACCCCCACCTACCCAACCGCGGACGAACGAGAACGAGCCCTTTCCGGTTCCGTTCCGCTTCGCCTCTTCCCTTTCTTGCCTTGCTGCTTGCGCCTCACCACCCCAACCACCAATCCCTAGAGAGCCTTGCTTGCTTGGCCCTTAAGCTTGTTTCATCGACATCGCCGTCCAAATACCCTCGCCCGCCGTGACTCCGATTTCTCTCAGCCGTCGGCCAAGGTCCGGTCTTTCTTCCTCACCCCCGTGCGTGCGTGCGTGTTTGCGTCCGATCGAGGCGGCGAGCGATCCCGATGGGCGGCGCCCACGCGGGGAGGAGTGCGGCGGCGAGAGGTACACGTCGTGGTACGTGACCCGGGAGGAAATCGAGCGCGGCTCGCCGTCGCGGAGGGACGGCGTCAGCGCGGCCAAGGAGGCCGAGCTGAGGGCCACCTACTGCTCCTTCATCCGTGACGTCTGCATCAGGCTCCAATTGTGAGTGATCCAATCGATTGATTGATTGGCCTCTCCCCTTTTTTTCCCCAATCGCGGTTTCGTCGCTGGATGGTTGAGTGCGTTCAGTTCAATCTGCTATTGGTAGTTTGAATTTTATTAGATTATTAGATTAGATTAGTATATTATTATTATTATTATGCCAACTATGGCCGAATTGCATTGCATTGTGCTCTGCTCTGCTCGGTCCTCATCACTGACCAAAGAGGACCTCCTTCTGCCGTTGCAGGCCGCAGATTACAATCGCCACGGCGATGATGCTCTGCCACCGCTTCTTCTACCTCCGCCAGTCTCACGTAGGGCTGCTAATGGGGCGGGGTTGAACGGGTATTTTGGGCGGGTTTTAATCACGGTGCTTATTATCGCGAGTGGAAACGGGTAACACTATGAAACGGGTTGGGGTAGGTTGGGTTGACGACACAAACGGGTTGGGACGGGTTGGGGCTCTATGGTCGTGATCGGCGCATAAGTCATATATCATCTTCCGTCGTGAAACGGGTTGGGGCGGGTTGGGTTGACGACACAAACGGGTTGGGCGGGGGGGCGGGTGGTAGTTAGTGTTTTTAAAATATGGGTTGGGCGGGTTTGGGGTGGGCATCCACCCTCACGCCAAGAACGAGTGGCAGGTAACATCATATATGCGCAGTATAATTATATACGATTAAACAAACAAACAAATAAATAATAGGGAATGCATGCCTACTTATCACTTCCCCCCCTCGTGGCAGCATCCACCCAATATTCCTCTGAGAGGTTTTATATGCAACCTGCACATTGGTCTTTGGAGTAAACAAGCACTATTAATTACTGTAACCTTTGCTTTATGGACATAGGGTAATACTGTCACCACTCGGCAAAGCCGAAAAAGTCGTGATTCTCTCTCTCTTTTTCCCCTCTCTGTATATACACGACCTGATTTATGTAGATTATTACAATTGGTAGAGAATGTATGTCACTTGCCTTATCTGAATTCACCAATTCAGGGGCCAAACCGTTTTTTATCACTAATAATGATTATGACCATTCATCCTTAACCTAGTTGCTTGCCATATATAATTAATGTATATAAGTGCATCCTTAAATGATTGGAGTGAACAAAGGAGTAAGTTTAATATATATTTTTCATATATATAAGAAGCTTGGCCTTTGATGCAATAGATTTCACATTCAGTAAAATCAAAATGAATCCTGTTCTTGCCTATTATTTTCCAGCAGGGGCCCTAACTAACTTTTTTTTTTTTTTTTCCTTCATTTTCACGGAGAGATTAACTAATTTCTTTTTTCTTGTGTAGATACATACAAAATATTTTTCATTATGGCTCTCAGACCCTAACATTACCTGACTTTCTACCTTTGGTGGGGGTTAGTCGAGGGTAGTGTGTGTCATAAGTGTTGGTCTACAGATATATTCAAGGTGGTCTCATTTTTGAAATATGTCCACATGTATGTACTTCACTCGGTCACACATTAAGTGGTGTACTGGTCGCTCGGGTGGTATAAACTGCCATGATATTTCTTTTTAACCAAAAGAAAAGAAAAGCTGAAACATGAGTTTGTAATCGTTCTGAGGAGTTGAGCAGTTTTACCTTCACAAATAAGGGGTCTGGGTGTGAGTCTTAGTTAAAGCAATTTACCCGGAGCACCTAAATTGCAATTGTGGACGAAGCTGTTATTCTTTTGGAGCAACTTTATCAAACTCGAAGCAGCACTTTCTAATAATACTCGTATCAGTAAGTGTTAGTAACTTTTACTACTATCTAATTACTTCTTAGTAGTAAATTGTATTGAATTTAGGCTCTACATATTATTCTTTGGGCCATGAATATATCTCCCTAAAATACTAGACGCACTTGATTGCTCTATTTTCAGTAATGCAACTTTTTACCATTTCCTCCAATCTTTTGGTTTGCTAACAGTTGAAGATTACTGACCAACTCTCTGTTTTTTTCAGACTGTTGCAACTGTTTGTGTGTTTCTTGCTTCAAAGATGGAAGACACACCTTGCTTATTAAAACGCAGCGTGGTCATTGTGGCATATGAAACAATGTACGAATTTAAAAAACCCTGATGCTGCTAAGAGAATCCACCAGGAGGTATCTAATTTTATTCACCTTTTGCACTATTATTATTTCCTTGATCTGTTTAATCTGGCTCAATCTGTGCTATTTATGGTTCACCGTTGGTAGAAAGCCTAGTACCATTCTTTGTTCTCTCCCATCCTTCCAATCACTCCTTGACACTTGGCCTGTTGCTTTTTGTGATGTTTGATTGACTTATTTACTCCAAACTTTTGTTTCCAATGAAAAGCAGGAAGTTTTTGCAAAGCAGAAAGCTGATTTTGGTGGGGGAGACACTATTACTTTCAACCATTAGGTTTGATTTCAATATACAGCATCCTTATGAGCCACTAAAGTTTGCTCTGAAGAAACTGGGGATCGTCCAGAAGGAACTGAGACAATCTGCCATGAGTCTCATTAATGACACGTGTCATGGACGTTGGGTCCATGGGGGTAGTGTCTTCTCCGGTGAGGTTATACCCCTCAACCGTAGGCTTAGTTCTAGGGTAGCAGCCCTAGGCGCTTGAGAGGCATTGGGAGAGAGAGAGATTTGTTGGTAATACTTTGCTTAATCTCCACCGAGTCTGATTACATGAATATATGGCCAGCGGCCTCAAACACACACCACTAATTTTAGGACTAATAATAGAAGGTTATTCTCAGCTAATCGCGCAGGATATTCTAAGCCCACACCACTAATTTTAGGACTAATAATAGAAGGTTATTCTCAGCCACCGCTCCTAATCGCGCAGGTTGCCACTCAGCATGGCCACCCTTTGGTGCCCATGACATCTCCCCCTCCCTTGAGGACCAGCTCGTCCTCGAGCTGTAGTACTGGATGGCGGAGGCGGAAGGTGCCGGTGCTGACATCGTCCGGGATCCCATGGGAAGAGCGCCTCCGCTGGCTTCATTGGGGCTGAAGGGTGGAGCTTGAACCAGCCCGCTCTGGCATTGGAGTCGGCTAGCACCACGGCAGGAACAAGGATGCAGGAGGCGGCCATAGCCGCGATGCCCGATCTTTGGAAGGTGCTGCTTGTTCGCCGTAGTGGAAGTGCCCATATTTGGACCTCCCCTTCACTTGGAGCAGCAGGACGGATGGTTGAGGCCGGGTGGTGAACACGCACGCGACAGCGGAGCGAGGAGCATGCGCATCTTCCGCACCACACGTCGGACAAGGAAACCTCGCCCTGCGCAGCTTGTAGTCGCACCGCCGCTTGCTCCTCCGATGCTTTTGCTGCATGAAGAGCCTGCGCTCGGCGGCGTACCAGAAGTCCCCGTGCTGCGGCCTGGAGGCGTACAGCCGCCCGGCGTTCACGGTCCTTCTTCTCCATCGCGTTGAGCATCTCCTTGATGCGATCCAGCTGTAGAAACATCAGCAAGGATGCGGAGGGAGTTGTCGACACCAAGGGATACCTGATGAAGCAGGTTGGGGCACGGGGGCGGTTTGAAACGCAGGAGCAGGAGCTCGGTGAAGCGACGCCACGCCGGGTATTCATCGTGCTGGACTTGGCGGAACCAAACTCGGGCGTCAGCTTTCAAATTGCGGGAAGCCAGCCATACTCGTTCTTCCACCATGATGCGCTCCCGGCGGAAGTAGAGCTCGCACTGGTTGACGAAGGCCACCGGATCAGAGGTCCCATCAAACTGCGGAAAATCCATCGAGGGCCGGGGTGGAGGCTGAATGCGGCTGCTCGATGGAGAAACGGGCGGAGCTGGTGCGGTGGAGGTGGCAGAGGATCGATGTTTTTTTTTTTGGGGGGAGGATCGGCTGGATCAGGATGATTTTTTTTTTTTTTGAGATGGAGAGGATGGCAGCGGCTGTGGAAGAATCGGTGACTCTAGATACCAGGTGTCATGGACGTTGGGTCCATGGGGGTAGTGTCTTCTCTGGTGAGGTTATACCCCTCAACCGTAGGCTTAGTTCTAGGGTAGCAGCCCTAGGCGGCTGAGAGACATTGGGAGAGAGAGAGAGATTTGTTGGTAATACTTTGCTTAATCTCCACCGAGTCTGATTACATGAATATATGGCCAGCGGCCTCAAACACACACCACTAATTTTAGGACTAATAATAGAAGGTTATTCTCAGCCACCGCTGCTAATCGCGCAGGATATTCTAAGCCCACACCACTAATTTTAGGACTAATAATAGAAGGTTATTCTCAGCCACCGCTCCTAATCGCGCAGGTTGCCACTCAGCATGGCCACCCTTTGGTGCCCATGACAGACACGTAAGTTATTTGAGCTATTCTGTTAAACATTCTTCTTGGTTTTTCTCCCCTCTGAGCTGTTAGACACTTGTACATGCAGGCTTCCGACTACTTTAGTCGTGCAGTTCAAACCACACTACATAGCTGCTGGATCACTATGCCTTGCTGCCAAATTTAACAACTTTGATCTTTCCCAGAATGAGATAATATGGTGGCATGTGTTCGATGTTGCTCTAGATCCGTTGAAAGGTACACAGCGGATGTAGTTATTTTCTTTTTGTCATTCACTGAACTATATCAGTTATGTATTCTCACTACCATCAATTCCCTGTCATGTCTGACAATCAAATACATTTGCAGTTGTTTTGCAGCAAATGTTTCAGTTATTTAAGAAAAGAGCCTCATGCTCCATGGGTCCTGTTATCAAGCCGGTACCAGCTTCAAGTGAGATAGATAAACATCAGATCAATCCGACTCCAACTCCAATGGATAAGCATCAGATCAAACAGATTCCAACTCCAGCTCCAATGTATAGACATCTGATCAAGCCGATAGATAAACAGCAGAGCAAGCCGGTACCAGCTTCAAGTGAGATGGATAAACATCAGATCAATCCGACTCCAACTCCAATGGATAAGCATAAGATCAAGCAGATTCCAACCCCAGCTCCAGTGTAATAGACATCAGATCGAGCCGATTCCAACTCCAATTCCAACTCTGATAGATAAACAGCAGAGCAATCTTCCAACTCCGTTGGATAAACAGCATATGAAGCCAGCTCCAACTCGGATGGATAAACAGCAGATCAAGCTGGCTGAAGCTCCAGTTCCGACAGATAGACGGCGGATAGTAAGCACCCCAGTTCCTTCTCTGAGGAACACACAATCTTCAAGGAGAAGTTTTAGCAATAGCAATACAGAAGCTTCTAGTTGTGTGACTACGAGCAGTTCATTTAACAAGAAATCCACAGACTGGTCACCATGGAATGAAGGGAATTGGTACCAAGGAAAGAATGAAGAGAATCCGTATTGGCGAAGACACATAAATCAAAACTTGGAGCATAGGTTAGAGGAACGGTCTAATCAGAGAGCTCTGAAGTCTGATCTTGCTTAGTTTGTTCGGAGTGGGCCAAAGGACACAAATGCAACAGAGATCAAGAATCTGACCAGGCAGAAGAGAAGAATTCAAGAGGTTGGAGGGCTCCCAACTCCAGTTTATATGTCTGATACAAACGCTTGGAGGCAAGTTAGTGGTGTAATTGTTTTTGAAACAACTTCATCTCGGCAGAAACAGAAGGTCGAGAGAAGATGAACTGTAGGAGTTGCCATTTTTATTTGGTATATACAGAGACTCGGGTCTCTGCTAGACTGCTACTTTGAGATAAAGGTGTCAAATGTGCACGGGTCTGCTGTCGCGCACATCAAATGCACCCAGCTTGCACTGAAATGATGTATTATCTCAATGTACAAGGCTATTTAGTCTTAGATTAGATGCTCGAATGGTTAGTGATGGAGATAGCTGATCTTGGGCACCTAGTGTCATCTTTTATTTTAGACTGAACCAAGTGATGGAGATAGCTGATCTTGGGCACCTAGTGTCATCTTTTATTGTAGACTGAGCTGTGGCTCAAACAAATTTTGTAGTGTATATATAATTTGGTAGCACGAATGGTTAGTGATGGAGATAGCTGATTTTAGGCACCTAGTGTCGTCTTTTATTTTAGACTGAGCTGTGTGGCTCAAACAGATTTTCTAGTGTATATATAATTTTGTAGCAATGTCCATGTGTATATACAAATGGTCGGTGTTCTAGTTCTGTTTACATTTTCTCAGATCGTCCAATGCTATTTTCACTGTGGTTGTCTTTCCTTTGAGTTCTCACTTCTCAGTTGGTATATTTTTTTGGTATATCCTTTTAGTGCCTCAGTGAAAATTGCTATACGTTTGAAACTTCTCATGTTCAACGAGGAGATTTGACAGTGTTTTGGCCGTCGACACAGTTACCAACTTCTCATGTTCAGTCTTATGTGGTGTACATGCAGATGTAATATACTTTATTAATGAACCTGATTTATATTATACAAAAAAAAAGGCAGGTTTTGTACAGCTTGATGGCATAGTGTTAGCTATTGTTGTAATTCGTTTGATTTTTTCAACCCCAAGTTTGACCACTCGCCTTATTCAAAAAATTTGTGCAAACATTGTCAAATTTAAGTCATTCAAGACATTTGGTTAATAAAGCATGCCACACCAATAGTTGTGATATTTTGAACAAATTTTTGAATAAGGCAGTGGTCAAACTTAGGTTTGAAAAAAGTCAAACGAACTATGTTAGCTAAAGATAAAGCTTTATTCAAGCATCGTTTCCACGTTTCAAATTATAACATATAATATCCTAATACCTGATGCTGAAACTACTACGAGTTTGTGGTTCTACCAGAAGACTGTATTCAGCAAAAACTGCTTCATATAAAAGCAATCGATCACGAACACATGCGCACGAGGGAAAAAAAAAAACTAGTCGAACACCTCTAGCGCCTCATACTCCGAGCCAGAGATGGCATCTGCGACGATGGCGGCCGGCGTTAGCTCGCCATCCGCCTCCAGGAAGAGTCTCACCAGGTTCTTAGAGTAGCCGCTCACCAGGGCCGTGCCCTCCTGCGTTGCCACCACCGGCGTGGACGCCTTGGAGGTCCCCACGTTCCAGAACACCACCTGCGGCACCGTGAACCCCTCGGCGGCGAACTTGTCGCAGATGCCCTGGTACTACGTCTTCCACAGGGACGCGGTGCCCGTCCACCCGTCGAAGTCCATGTCGCTCAGCACAAACACCCTCTTCACCATCATGTCCCTGCGCAGCCCGCCGGCCACCGCCAGTTGCAGGATCTTGCTGAAGACGCCCTGCAAGTTGGGGCCCTTGCTATGCTTCCCCATGGACTCCACCAGCGGCCGCAGCTTGTCCTTGAGGCTCGTGCCGATCACCTTGTGCAGCTGGCGCGTTTCGTTGAAGGTGATGACGCGCCCCCTTCCACGGCTCCTGGCTGAGCTCAGAGATGAGGAGCCCCAGCGCGATGGCTGCAGAGGCCGCTGTGTCCGTGGTGGCGTCGTCGGCCGACGAGCCCACACACCGCGATGCAGTTGGCCAGGCGCCCCTCAGCGGCAAGAGAGGCCGCCATGCGACGCCACTGGAGGTCGGCGGCCTCGTCGTGCTCCCCTTGAGAGCTGCAGCGATCAGCTCGTGCGGCAGCACCGCGTCCGCGAGCATCCTGGCACGACCGGCGCGCACGTCGTCGAAGAAGCCGGCCACGCGGTGCTTGTCGTGCTTCTGGAACGCCTCCTTGTACTTGTTCATCGCCGAGGACGCCACCCGCGCGTACGGAAGCTCTTCAAACTTGCACGCGCACATGTACACCTCCGTGCGCAGCGGCACCAGCACCTCGCGGTGGAGGCGGTCACGGACGCGGAAAGCATAGTGCCTGTCCGAGATGTTGAGGTACTCCTGGCTGGACTCGCGCGGGAACATGCGGCGAGCTATGGCCTCGCAGAGCAGGGTCGCACGGTCGTAGGACGAGCGGAGCGACGGGCACCACTTGGCCGCGAGCCCGATCTTGGCGGTGTCGCCGACGCCGAGGCGCTCGACGTCGGACTTGAGCATCTCGGCGAACATGTCGGCCACGCGATCGTAGAGCGAGCGGAAAGCCTCGTCGGACTCGTAGCGCGAGAGCACCGACCGCGCGAGCCGCGTCGCCTCGTGGCGCTTCGTCTCCTTGGCAGAGTGGAACTCGCGGTCGCTGCGCCGGCGCTTGATGCCGCAGCGGGGGTGTACGAAGACGTTCTTCTGATGTTGCTTCCGACGGTCGCCATCTTGTACACCCTTGTTGCGGTCGCCGTGGAGCAGGCGGTAGAGGATCTCGGGCAGGTCCTTGAGGCAACCGAACCTGACGAAGGTGGCCAGGTTCCCGGCGAGCGTCTTGGGATGGCGCGCGTGCATCCAGAGCGCGGCGGCGTAGAAGCCCTCCCTGTCGCCCTTGCCCAGGCCGCGCACGCCGCGGAGGTGGCAGACGAGCCTGAGCGCGGTGCGCGCGTCGCGGGACCAGGCGACGTCGAGGAGTGCCGCCACGTCGGCGGGCGAGGTGACGCAGGGAACGATCTGGAAGAAGAAGTCGACGCAGGGGTCGCCGGACGAGGCGTAGGCCAGCGCACGGCCAGCAGACTGCGACGCCTGCTTGTTAGCCAGGCCGACGTACGGCGCCACGGATGAGTCGTCGAAGTCGGAGGATGATGACGCCTCGCGGGTGGGCCGTGAATCTGTTGCAGCAGCGGAGGCGGCGATGTTGGTGTTGAGGGCGGCCACGGGAGGGCCGAGGAGCGCTGCGCCATTGCGGAGGGTGCAGCGCTGGTGTGGTGGAGGTGTTCTTGGGTGGGTTCGTGGTCAAGGCAGATGAGGCGAGATTGGTGGATTTCTGTTTGACGGCGATCAAGATCTGATTTTATAATTGGGGACGGAGCGGAGGGAGGGAGCCTGCAAAGGCGGTGGCTGGTGATTTCCAAATCCTGTGGCATGTGCCGGCCGTAATTAATCTGAACTATGCCTGCCAACGGTGCGAGTCCGTTTTGCTGGCACGGTGCAAACGGCCGTGATCAATCGAGCCTGACCGCGACTCGACGAGGCTGGCCACCGACCAGGCGCGCAGAAGCTCCTCACCTTCTACGAGCTTGACCTGAGGCTGAGACTCAACCATGTCTCCCGCAAGGTCTCTAAGTGTCTGGCAGACAGCCAGAGTGTATCATCGGCACCAGAATCACTCCTATTCTTGGATGTCCAGGCATCAGTTGGCGGTGAGGATGGTGCAGATTATCCAGCCAACCTTTTCCTCAATGCTGGTTTGCAGAATGGTCTGTCCTTTTCTGGACAAACGTCAACATGGTTACGGGTCAGCTATCGGACACATGTTCTCGATTCCTGGCCTGAGATCGTCCAAGCTGTTCCCTTGTATGCTAGCCACAGGCAAGCAATGCTCTGCCTGTCCAGCCGTACTTGGCTGGGTTATATACATCAAGGCTATTTCTCTTGAGACAACTGTCCTGTGATACGCTCGAACCTGCAGCATCATTTTCTTCGGATCAGTGCTCAGAAGGTGTAGTTGCTGTTGAGGGAGATGCCACGTGTATTTTCACTGTTGAACACCTGGGAGAGACTTTCAATGAGATGACCACCCCTCTGAGATACACCCCAAAGGAAGTTTGTGATTCTACCAAAGAAAAAAAAATATATTGCTGTCATTGAGAGTGATAAGGGTGCATTCAACGCAGAAGAGCGACAAGCTGCTAAGAAAGAGTGCCTTGAGGGTTTATGGTGCAGCCGAGAATGGAAATGTGAAATAATGGTGATCCAATGGAGAATGGTGATGGTCAAGAAGATGGTGCTGATGAGGGCAACACATTTCCTGATGAACAATATGGTTATCCAAAGGATGAATCGGAGAGGTGGGTTTCCTGCATTAGGATCCTGGATCCAAGGAGTAGGGACACAACCTGTCCGCTAGAATTGCAGGAAAAAATGAGGCTACGGTCAGTATTTGCACTGTGAATTTCCATGATAAGGAGCATGGAACTCTACTGGCTGTTGACACTGCCCAGGGATTACAGTTCTGGCCAAGGAGGACCCTTGCTGGTGCATTCAACCACATATAGGTTTGTGGACGAAGGGAGGTCAGTTGAACTTCTACACAAAACACATGTGGAGGAAGTACCTCTTGCATTGTGCCAATTCAGGGATGATTACTTGCAAGTGTTGGTTCAGTGCTCAGACTATATGATGTGGGGAAGAGAGTTGCTCAGAAAATGTGAAAACAAGCTTTTTTTCGAGGACAATAGTGTCTATTGATACCTACCGTGATAGGATCTATGTTGGCGACATGAAAGAGGTATGTGTTCAATCTTTGTTCAGTTCTGTTGAATTCTCTTGATCGTGAGTTCTTTAGTGCGTGCATGTTTGAATATTCTATCACTAAATTCGCACTAAATTCTGCATGTTTGAATATTCTATCACTAAATTATACTAGCTTCCCTGGAGGTGAATGCAAGCAGTGCTCCGACACTGCCCATCAGGCCATCACAGTCCCATAAATAAGACATTTTACCTCCACCAGGAATAAAAGAGGCCTTTGGAAACATGTTACCACATCACCCACATGAAACTGCACAATCTCCTCAATTTAGTGCGTGCATGTTTGAATATGAAGACATAACAGAATTTGATCAACAATTTGATCAACTGAGGAAGATGGTTAGCAAGCAAACATGGTTGGATAGTATATACAAGTTGAAAGAAAAATGAGCTGAATGCTACATGAGGGATGTGTTCACATTAGGAATGAGAAGTACACAATTGAGTGAAAGTTTGAACAATGATTTGAAAATCCATTTCAAATCTTTTTTTTTATATCATTAGGTTCTTTAAGCATTTTGAAAGGGTGGTGTAAGGAAAAAGGAATAATGAATTAAATTCAGAATTTGATGCAAGGAAAAAAGTTGCCTAAAATTCTCCTGAGAAGACCACCACCTATCTTGGTGCAAGCTAGCAAATTGTATACACAATACACCTATTATATTTGAAGCTTTTCAAGGTGAGTACGAAAGATCATTGTCAGTTTGCACTAAGTCATTGGATGCTAATAATACATATCTAGTCGGAGATTTTACCTTCGAGGAAGGGTATGAAGTCATCGGTGACCCTTCAAAGGAAACAGTTGTGTGCAAGTGCCAGCAATTTGATAGAATTGGGATACTGTGTGCCCATGCTCTTAAAGTTCTTGACTTAATGAATATCAAGTCACTACCGTTGCAATATATGTGTTAAAGCTGGACATGAGAAGCACGTGATGGACATATACAACACAACCAAGGAAGAAATATAATCGAAAATCCAATGATGGGTTTGATGCTTCGCTACAGACTTATGTCCCACAAGTTTAGTGCTTTGGCACATAGGGCAGCTAACTTCCTAGATTGCACCATGCTAGTAGACAACACGACTGACATCCTTGCTAAGCAAATTGAAGAAAAAATCAGTGCATTAACCATTTCTGGGTATCCTACAGTTTGCTCAGTTGCTGATCCTTCCGATGACTTGTTGAGTAATGCACGCCCTAAAGAAAAAAAGGAGGTCCAAGTAACAAGTTCAAAACGAAAAAAAAGATGGCTCGATAAGAAGCGCAAGTTCAGAAAAAAAGATACAAGACAATGCTACATCACAAGGAAAACAAGTTGGGGAAAAAAGAGATCAAGAACAAGTACCACAAAGTTCAGTGGTACGTTGCTGAAAAATATATTTCGTATGTTGTCAATAATCCATTATTCCTCTAGAGCCTCATGTTTTGTTTCACTGCAAGGTACAAGCGGTTGGGGAGCAGGAAGGTGCTGCTGCTGCTAGTGATGGAGGACAAGCACAGGCTGCAGCTTACAATGCAATTTTTAGCTTCACTGAAATCTTGACAATAATCCACTTTCATATATTTAATTTACAAATCTAGATATTATATAGTTTTAAAATTGTCTTACTTGTTTGTTTATTTAATTTGTAGCGACCTGTCACACATGATGTTTTAGATCTCTTTACCTGAAGATGTTTTAGAGATTGATGGCCTTTTACAATGCTTTTGGCATTTTGCAACCAAAGGAGCATCCTGGGAGAATGGAGGGCTCAGTATGCATATGTACTTCTGTATGAAGCAAGCATTCTCTGATGTATCACTTGGGTGCCTTTTGCCTGTTGAAAGTCTTTTGGCTCAGTTGTGTATATATCAAACATATGCTTAAAATTAAGAGCACGCACTGATGTCCAGTCTACTAAGTGTTCACTTTGTATGTATAAATGTCTTCTGGAATGGGCCGTGGACACCTATTGGGCCGGAGCGTGAGATGGTCAAATAATAAGGCAAAGGTTGTGGACGTCCGATCTAAGCGGGCCAACTGGCGAGGATCTCGTTCCGATTCAGCATATACCAACACGACGCCGCCGCCGCCGCCACGCTCGCGTTCGCCCGCTCCTCTCCACGCCACGAGCGCTATGGCCGCGGCTTCCTCGACGCCGCTCGCGCCGGGGACGCCTTCCTCGACGCCGCTCACGCTCACGCCGGGCACGCCTTCCTCGACGCCGCTCACGCTCACGCCGGGGACGCCTTCCTCGACGCCGCTCACGCCGGGGCCTGCCCGTTCGCGTTCCCCTTCGCCCAGGACCCCTTCCCCGAGCCAGGCGCGGGAAGCCTCATCTCCCTCTTCTCCCCTCTTCGAAGAGGCAGCGTGGAAGGAGCTCTCCGCCTCCGAGCCCAAAAGCACCCAACCCTCTCCGTCGCAGGAGCACTAGCACACCTCCATCACCGGACCGGACAAGCGCGAGGAGTCCTCGTACTCCAGTACTTCCGAGAGGTGAGCCATGAGCCATCTAGGGTTTGGTGTTGAAGTTGCTAATATGTGCTCAGAACAGTCAATTTTCGAATGTACCATTAGTCTACCCGATTAGGCCTTGTTCGGTTGTGGACCAATCCTGCCAGGATTCAATCCAGCTGGTTTCTCCTAAAATGCATGTTAGTTAGGCCACTGCAGGATTGGTAGGGAAGCAAATTAGCTACTCCATGATTGTGAAAGTACGTGAGCATACATCACCTTCGCCTGGAATCAAGCCACTACTCTCGGGTAGTGGAATGAATCCGTATGGAAGCTGCATGCAGTTGAACGTGTAGGGGCTGCATGAAGTGGAATGAATTCCTGTCAAAGCTATTTGCATGTCAGCGATCTGTTAGCTCTTAACGCTGCATGGATTGGTTCCGGTTGGAATTAATCCCAACAACCGAACGAGCCCTTAGTCTACCAACGATAGAAGAGGAAGTGCCAACGATAGAAGAGGAAAACCAACGAGTTAGGTACCATTAAGCAGCAGCACCTCCGTGTTTGGGGAATTGCAATGGTACTAACTAAATAACCCTTTTTATCTTTGCTATGTCTCAGAGAATGTCGAGCTGGCTCCAGTGGCTGTTTTTTTGGGACATAGAAAATTGTCCTGTGCCAACAGACGTTGATCCAAAAGGTGTTGCTGGTCATATCAAGAAAGCTCTTGGGGAGCATCATGCCTTCAAAGGTCGATTGATCAGATTTTGCGCTTGTGGAGACTTTAAAGGCTTTAGACCCCAAGTGGAGGAAGGGCTGAAAATGTCTGAAGTGGAAGTAGTGCAGTGCTCACATGAGAACAAGAAGGAAGCAGCCGACAAGATGCTGTTAGTCTACATGCTACTAAGTGCTCTGGACAACCGCCTGCCGTTATCATTCCTTCTCATTTCAGGTGATGGCGACTTTGCTCTAGTGGTGGAGGAGCTCCACAAGCGCGGATACACCATGGGTGTAGCTATCCCGTCCGCAGTCACAATATCATCAGAGCTCACCATGCACACACTGTTGTGTGGGGATTGGGGCAATCTTGTCCGTGGTAGAGGGATCGGGATTCCTAGGCCCCTGGCTTGCCCCGGTGACCGTACAGAACTGAAGAAGCGGATGATAGACCTGCTACTATCTATTGAGGATGATTATATCAATGTTTCAAGCATTCCAAGAGCATATGTTGACAAGTTTCATAGACCCCTCATCTTACCGTACTATGGTTGTACTACAACTATTTGAGCTTTTCAAGGAACTTCGGCCAAGATACTTTTCTACTGTATGGGGGGAGTACAAATTTGACTGTGTCCCTCAATGGCACCAGCCTCGCCTCTGGTTAGTCTAGTTCAGTTCTGTGTGTGCCTCAATGTCTTAATTTTAATCTTTTCCTTGTTGACTGTGAATAATAATGTTTTTGATTTTTTGACACTGCAGTCCTTGCTCCAGATGCTGCCGCTGCGGAAGTCGTAATCACAAAAGATCCTAAGGATGCAATCCCAGCTTCAAATGAAACTACTGCAGAAGGCCTAGTTGCAGAAGATCCAGATGATATAGGTAAGAAAAGTCCCTCTGTTCTGCAGAAGGCCTAATCACAGAAGTCCCCTTTGTGTTGTGTGGCTGCGAGTCTGAGTTCCCTTCTGTTCCCAGGAGATTTTTTTTCCTTTTCTTTTCTGGCGATTGTTTTCTGGTGGGTCTGTGCGCGCAACCTTCTGTTTGATTGGTGTTTAGTGGACTGGATAAACGGCTGGGTCTGTTAACTGATGCATATGCTGTCCTGATTACTGTTACACTTCAGAATTGGGTTGTACCCCATCTTTAGCAAATAGTCTATGGATTGCTTTTTTCTCTGACCTTTGAGTTTCACGATTCATTTTCTTTTGTTATTATTATTATGTTTGATGATCTTGTCTTTCATGGTCTCTAAACACAACAATTCCATATATGGTGTCTTGGTGCTATTTGCTGGCCGTGCTTGTTTGTTTGTGTCAGTGTTGCTTTGATCTCTTGTTGACAAAACAATTAGACAGGTGAAAGGAAAAAGTTCAATACACTTCTTAGCCCATAGCTTTCTTTTATTTTAAGTGCACTTTCTTGATAAGGTTTCTAAGAGTTGTGCATTTCTTATAACCTTTGCTGAAAGTTTATTTAACATTTCTGATCACCTTAGCTGAGAATCCAAAACTTTCCGGACAACCCTGTTTTAATTAATGCAAAACCCTGAAATTGTTTGCTGAGTCTGAGATATATAATGGAGTCTGCACTAAGTTGGTTTATAACAGGTTTCAGGCCCAGCCATATCCTCAGTTTTCATGTGTTTCCTTAACAATTGAGAGTTGAAATTTATGAGGTAATATTATGAGGCAACCGCAGAATTATCAGTTGTTATGCAACCCCAGAACGGCACTGTTGCATGTTGACATCGTATTACTTGATTGCACTAAGTTTTAGGATCTAAATATTTCTAACGTTCTTTGTATCTCATGGATATATTTCTGTAATCCTTAATGCATTCCGTGAGAGAGCATGATAATCTAGACCATCAAATATTATCTAGCTAATTTTTGGGGTTGCTGTGGACCATCACCCACTTAGGAATCAGCCTTTTAAATTTATGGTCTCATCTGATTTATAGTCTAGAATGCTATCTTATTTCATCTGGATTGTTGCGAAGTATCAGAATCTTCATCTGGGTAGACTGAAGTGCTTGGCTATTGTGGTACTAGATAGCAAAGAAGCTAAAAGTATTGCGAAGGTCAAGCAACTGTTATGTTGGCTCTCATCTATGGGTGTGAAGTATGTATGTCTCTACGACATTGAGGGTAGGACAATGAGTTCAGTATTTGAATTTACAGGGTACGACTGTTTTCAGTCAGAAGTGTGTTGTTGACTAGTACTTACCTACCTATATGATCATTCTTTTTCCATAAATAAATATGGTTCATTAGAAATCAAATAACTTCAAGAGACATTACAGGGCTGTCATAACCTGGGCAGAGCAAAAGTAACTTTCTTGTTATCCTTTACATGTCATATTGTGATGTTTTTAGTTGACAGATGCACAATCTTGTTATCCTTTACAGTCTGTGCATATTTGGCGCACCTAGCTTTGATGGCAATGAGTTTTGGGTTAACCCACTGACAACAGAGAGCATGACCCCTTGTTTTTTGACACTGTAGTCCGAGCCCGTGATGATGCTCAAGGTGTGAGCACGGAAGTCACCAATGATGAAGGTAAGAAAAAGATTGGTAGATAATATTGAGATACATGTGTATATCTTTTCCATTTTATTTTTTAACTTTGTACTGTTGTACAAGTACAGGAATGGTTATTGAACATGTTGAAGTGTTCGCCAAAAGTTCAAAGCGGGCAAAGAAGCGTAAGAACCGTAATCGGCGACGCTGATTCCTTATTAGGTAAATAAGATTCTGAAATATCTTTTCTGTGATAAAAGATTGTGAAATATTTGTGAGATTGATTCATGGTATGCAGAATTAGTGTATTGCCATGTAACTAGTTGGCTGCCACATTCACTAAAACGCCATGGTTTGCATGGGTTTTATCTAAGCTTGTTTGTTTCTCATGCCATAACTTTAATTCTGAAATATGCCTATTGTGTTCTAGTTTTTTGTCGTGTGGCAACTGATTGTGGTGTTGAAAGACTTGATGAGTGTTTTGCTTATGACTCATTTACTCGTTTAAGCAGAATGTCATCATGAGATTCATTGTCTTACTGAACCCTTAATTCATCAAATGTAACTTGTTCCTTGCGGCGGTTGGTTGCAGTTACGAAGACCTTTATGGCTCCAGTTGAAGAAGTCTCCACTCTTGATTTTGAAAGTTTGTAGAGAAGTTCATGTTCCCGTTTATAATTGTCCTGATAAGCAGAGCTAGTTCACACGGATAGAGAAGGTATACCAGACATGAGAGTTACACAGTATTAGGAGAGAAAGATCACACGGATAGAGAAGGTATATGAAACATGACAGCAAGTTACATAGTATTAGGAGAGAAAGAAGACAAGGAGTCTACATGAGTGCCGTTCCTGACTTCTGGTGGTTGTTCGCGTTTCTTTATTCATGCGGTGTCATGTAATATAATCAGAAGTCGATATGTGGCGTTCTGTTTGTCAGCACTCTTGCACTAGCTGCGTGTCTTATCCCTTTTTGGCAGGGTGTTGTTGGTGTCGTATCCAGGATAGAACACCTTTTAGTTTTTCTGATGGTTGCTTGCTACTGTTAGTTTTCTTCTGTCACTCTATAACATTGTATTTCCGTTATTTCAGTAATGGAAATGAGGTGCCCTCGTTTAAAATTTAAAATAAATAAATAATCAAATAGCAAAGTTTTTGATCTTCTATCACGTTATAGTTTGTAGCACGTCCTCCGCTCATATACGAGGGGACTTGATGTAGACATGTGGTCGTTGTTCGTAGAAATGCAAGGCTCCCAGTTGCATTTGTTCTTTATCCTGACATGCTCTGTATGGTAAATTAATTAGCCTATCGCTGTACTTTTTTTTTTTTTTTTGGGATCCAACCAAAAGATAAAGATTCTACTGAGTGCATTACCCGGGTTTGTGTGAATTGAGTGATTTCACGTTTGTTGCTCATTTTAACTTACTCACTCGGGCATTGGGTTGAGCTCATTTACTGGCCCTGAACATGTATTTCAAAATAGGGTGAGTACTGGTGCTAGATCATAATGACGTCGTGTTCTTTTCTATGCCCTGGACTAAACCTGTACTGTCTGAGACAACAAAAGTTTTCTATGCCCTGGACTAGACCTGTACTGTCTGAGACAACAAAAGTGTGAGATGCTTCTATATAGAGTAAGTATTTATTTATGACTTGAAATTTTTGGACATACAGCCCTATTTCCTACGACTAATCTGAGCTGCCACAGGAGCTCACATGGATCTCGGCTACCTCCTGAACCATCAGCCTGACCACCGGCTGAGCCGTCCCGGAGCCAGACGATGTTGACACGCCTGACAACGCCGGGACGACGACCAGACACTCATGGAAGTCGGCGTCGCAGGACAAGAGCACCCATTCATGGTCATCGTCCAGGTACTTGACGTCGAACTCGCCAGCCTCCAGCCCCAGCCTCTTGGCCACCTCCCCCTTTACTGTCGCCACGCCAGCAGAGCTTGGCACCCTGAACCTGACGATGTCCCCTCTGTAGCTCGCTTTGACACTGACAGTCACCACACCGGCGTCCCCGCCTTGCAGAGGCTTGCGCCATGTGGCCTCCTTCAGAGGAGGCGGTGGCGCTTGGCATGAGCTTTGGGAAGAGGCCACTCTCAGAGCACTTGCTCTAGTATGGGGAACAGCAGCAGCCACAGCTGGAGCTTGCTGAGAAAGCAGCAGCAACGGCAGGAGCAGAAGCAACCATGGCCTTTGGTGAGCTTTGCATAGACTCAAAGACACACTTGATCTTGTCGAGGGAGCGGTTCGCCTTGGCGAGCTTGCGGAATGGCCACCTGGAGATGCCGTGCTGTCTGCAGATGCGCTTCATCGTTGTTGGACAAACTGCACAAGAATAGAGGCATGTTATGTGACGCATGATCCAGGATTCAGTCATGAACACGGCTTCATGTCAAAATGTTCAGGAGCAATGCGCATTTTCGCATAAATGTCGATCGACAAGGAATTCATAGCTGCTCTTGACATGAATGTTTCTTCACTCACCGCCAAGACTCTTGGCTGCATCTTTCAGGCTTCCAGAGAAGTAGCGTTGCAGTTCCTCCAAACTGACAGTTTTTTCGCCTTTCCTTTTCGCCGTCTTCTTGCCAGCTTGTGATCTTGGATCCTCGCCACCATGGTGTTCGTCATGGTGCATCTTGAGTGCTTCAATGCCTGTAGTGGCACCCATAGCTGCCGCCAGATGTAGACCCTCCTCATCTGAATCCCTCTCATCTCCTCCATGATAGTTCAGCTCAAGCTCAGGAGCATCAACTATGTTCACAGGATCAGGGCGAGGCACGCATTGCTCATCTGCAACGATGTCAAAGGCTAGATCCTGCAACCCGCTTATCACGACCGCCTTCAGATCACCATTGCCAAACCGCTCCATGATGGTAGCCGCGACGGCGTCAGCTGCCGCCTTCTGCGCCGCGCCGTCCCTGCAGTCCGGCGGGAGGAAGAACTCCAGCACGCACTCATCCCATCCGCTGCCGCCGCCGCCGCCCATGTCTATGGACGCGTCATCGCCACGGCGCAGCTGCGCGCACACGGCGAGGCAGCCGGCCAGGCCGCAGAACCGCGCGTGGTGCGCGAGCGGGTACGCGTCCATGGAGTACTTGGTGACGTCGGCGCAGAAGCGGGGCCGGCGCGCCGCGGCCGCCTCCTCGACGAGCCCGCCCCGGCCGGGCCGCAGGTGGTGCTCGACGCAGGCCTCGTGGAAGCCGAGGAGGGCTGCGTCTGCGTCCGCGGCGAGGTAGAACGGCGTGCCGGCCGCCGTCAGGGAGACGCGCTCCGTGCCGGTGCTGCAGCGCCTGCACCTGGCCCAGGCCTGCGCTAATGGCAGCTTGTGAGCCTCCCCCACTTCGCTCAAGATTTCTGCAACCTCCGACATGGCCACCTGAGCCGCCGCCGCCTCCTCATCGTCGTTGCAGACCTGGCTCGTATAAGAAATTAAATAGCATCCGATTGGGTCAGTAGATGAACATGATGTGGCCGTGCTCAGGGCATCGAATGCTTTTCAATTTTTTGCTTAAAATTTCATGTGATGGCATTCGCATTCGCACCTCCGGCGCAGGGCGGCGGCATATCTCTGAGCCTCTCAATGCCACTGCCTGCATTGGGTTGGCAAGGATTAGTAGATGAACACTCAGAAGCTTCAAATGGGTGAAATCATTTCGGTCACGTTGGTGGTTGAACATTTCATGAAAAAGTGTACAGTATGTAGTTGCATCTGCAGCAAGACTTTGATGGGCAGATGAGGGGGAGTTGGAGCAGAGGAGGGTTACCTGGAGCGCCTTGGAGAGTCTGTCAACCTCGGCGGCGAAGTGGAGCCTGGGCTCGGTGGTGACGAGCTCGAGCACGGCGAGGCAGGAACCAGTGGCAGGGTCAATGATGGGCAACGCGAGCGCGGCCTGGATGTCGTAGATGAGCGCGTAGCTGATGCGCGCGTACTCGCCGGTGCCGTAGTACTGGACGTTGGGTCCACCAGGCACCCCGGCGTCAAACACCCGTCCCGGTAGGCCCCGCTCCCCGGGCACGGCAGCGCTGCCGCCGACGGGGAACGCGTGCGTGAGCGACACCGTCCGGTACTGGAACAGGCGGTGGCACCGCGGCGGCGGCAGCACGAACGGCTGGCCCCGGGTCGCCAGCACCCGCCGGTCCCCGTCCCGTGCCGGCGCCCACACCTGCAACAGCGTGCCGCCACCGCCGCTGCCGGCGTCGTGCTCGTGCTCGTGCCCCGCTGCCGCGTCCTTGTAGATCCTCAGCGCCCGCGCGATCCGCTCCTTCACCTCGCCACCGACGACGGCCTCCCTTGTTGTTGTCCTGCGGACCGACGCTCTCTCGCGCGCTCTCACCTGCACGCGCACGGATCCACCCACCGAAACAGCCATGAGATTGAGCAGGTGATCCGGAAGCCTGGAGCTAGAGCACACCGTTCCTCACATGGGCTGTCGCTGCTCCTGCTCCCTCGGGCGTGGCCGTCGAGGAGGAGGAGGTCGACGTCGAAGCCCTGGAGCACCTCATCCATGTCGGCCTCCATCTCCATCACCATGTCCAGCTTGGCTAGCTCCGCATGCAACGACGAGACGACGATCCACGACGCGACAAGGAGGTCAGGAGCAATGTCGAGCCGCAGCTTCCCAAATTTCACCTCACCACTCCTCTCTCAAACTCGGCAGGTCAGCGGTCGGCGGCCGCTTGTTTATTGGCAAGTGGCGCCAGGTGGCGGACGGCGATTGGTGGGCCGCGCTGGGAGCCATGGAATATTTTGGATGCGTGAGGGGATGTGCCGCTGGAGGGATTGGGTTTGGATCGGAGTTGTGTTTAACTAATCCTATGGGCGATTAAACAAGCTTATCTTGATGAGCTGTGGACTTCTTTTGCACCTTCGTCCTAATTAGGTTTTGTTCGAACTTTGTGGTATAAAATTTAGCTGATTAAAGTTAAGGACTAAATTGTAGAGCAATTTTTTTTTGCGGCAATAACTCACTTGTATATGGTCTAATCAGCTAATAACCTTTTGTGAAGTTGTCTACTACACTTAAGACAGTATTCAGTGGTTGAAAATTTAGTGTCTAAACTTTAGACCACCGTGAGAAAAGAATATCATACATGTCACGTGTTTTTTTTTTTTTTTGATTATATAGAAAAGATGGACCAAGATAAAGACTAAAATTTCTGCTATCATGTGAAACTTTCACTAGCACTGGTCATCACAGAAGATAGCACTAGAGAGAACAAAAAATGGCATACATATCTCCTGTTCTCCTAAAAAATGGCATACTAGAGAGTCGTTTAGCGACCAAGTTCGTCCTAAAAAAATAGCTTCACACTTCACGTATTTGGTTGTGCTTTTTGGTACTCGGTAGAAGCTAAAACAAACATAGTTTTTTATTATTGGAAAAAAGAGTTGGACTGTATATGTAGATAAACATGTGTTTCATAAAAAACAGAAATATACGAGATCACGTACATAAGGGACATCACCAGATATCACAGTGAAATCACTCTGGAACCCAGATGCATTGAACTCACATGTATATGGTCTAATCACGCGTGCTTTTTAAGTAGTAAGGGACATGCATCACCAGACATTACAATGAAATCACTCTGGAACCCAGATGCATTGAACCTGGTCGCTATGTGAGAAACAGGAAAGGAAGAAATCCTTCTCTTTCTCTTTTTTTGAGTGGATCGATGGAAGAAATCCCTCTCTGGAGAACAAAGTCGTTTTTAGAAGACCAACTAGGAGTAGCCGCTATGTGAGAACAGAAGCAAAAGTTGGTTGAATAACTGGGCCACAAAGGAAACGATGTGGCCTTTTTTTCTAGCCCAGCCCGCCCAACTAAATAGTTACAATTAAATGGGCCAGCTTTTTAGTTCATGAAGCCCATACTTCCTTCTGTAAGATCTGGACTTATGCCAGTGTTTTAGTTTACTGTTGCTTTACAAATGTGCAAAATTAGATTATATATATTATAAAAAAATAGCTTAGATGTATTTTTTGTGGGCTGTCTTTGGTAGGATGCGATAATTAGGCCAAGAAAGAGTATTTTTATCAAAAAAATGAATAAATAAAAAGGAAAATAAAGCCAAAAAAAAAAAAAAAAAAGCCAAGCGTGTGTGATGTGTGGGGACTGGAGACATACAGGTCCCAAGCTCATACGCAGACGCAACCCAGCATATCTGGTTTCGTCTCCAAGGGTTCACTTCATCACTTGCAAGGCCGAGCAGTCAACCGGTAGATCACCAGCCGGCTGGAACTCCACCGCTTTGCATTGATCTCGGATTGTGTCACACTTCATCGCCCTCTGCTCAATTATGATGATATATCATGGTTTACTCCATGCTGGAACCAGTATAATCTTGCTAGGTAGAGTGAAGTGTGGTCAATGACGACATTAATTGATGCTTATTTGCTCTGCTCCACAAGCTTACAACTCCTAGCTTAGGGCAGCCAGCTCATACCTCCATCATATCTGGGCAATCCACAGCAAGTCAGGAAGAAGACGATCGATGCTCACATATATCAGCTAGCTGTTCGATCGGCTACGTGATCGATCGATCGCCATTGCTGTTGCGCGCCTTGTCGCCGGCCTCAATACAATTAAGCGTTTTCTCTGAATAATCCACGTACACCCAATGCGAAGAGGAGCACGCTTGCTCGGAGTAGCTGCAGCCGTGTTGGCATGGCTCGCCTCCTGCTCGCAGGCGTTCCCCTTCCCCTTCCCCTTGCTCGAACCCTACACCAGCCAAAAGGACGGTGAGTGAGAGGAGCCTCCATGCCCATATATGGCCATTCTCGATCGCCGCCTCCATCTTTGCTGATCCGACCTTTCTCTCCTCTGCCCAGTATCTATCTACATCTTGCATTTTGCAGACTGCATTGCAGAGACTGATTTCTGTCATTATTTTTTGGGGGGTAATGCATGCAGTTGATGCCATCAACGACCTGTACGCGGCGCTGGGCTCGCCGGACCTCGACGGCTGGACGGGGTCAGGAGGAGACCCCTGCAGGAGGCATGGCAAGGGGTGCAGTGCGACGGCCCCAACGTCACCGCACTGTAAGCTAGGCTCTGTCCGTCTCCATTGCCACTTCCTGCGCTTGCAGTTCACTGATGTGTCATGTGTGTCGACGACCTGGCTGATCGACAGAGACCTCCGAGGAGTAGGCCTGGGAGGGAAGCTGAGCCAGACACTTGGACATTTCACTGCCATTACAAAACTGTGAGCATTCAGATTTCAAGGACTACTATGCTAGCTAGTAGTTCATCTTTTTCTTTTTCGTTGATCATCTTGTGATTCGATCGCCACTGGCATGCACGAACAGGGACCTGAGCAACAACCAAATCGGCGGCGCGTTGCCACAGAGCTTACCGCCTGCGCTGGCACAGCTGTGAGAGAGAACCAACTCTGAATTTTATTACCTTCAGTATCAGAAGCACACACGCCCTGTGTAGCTCAATCTCAATGATGTTTGCTCCTTGATCCGGCTTTGCAGAGATCTTTCTTCAAATAGTCTCAGTGGAGAACTACCGGATTCGATGGCAAAGCTAAGCTCACTGTCAATACTGTAAGTGCCACCCGGCTTTTCATTTTTGGATGGTTTGGTTGTGCCTGAAGTGATTTTTTTTCTTCTTCTGAATTTGCTAGTACATTTCAAACGCCTGAATTTTCAGGAAACAATCTTGGATAATCAACTAGTATAATTAAAAAGGACAACTCATGAGAGACACTTTCAAATTTTGCTATAATAGTAAAACAATGACAAAAACTACATGTTGCCTGAACAACAACAAAATTTCAGATACCTGAAGAAGTGATTCTTTTACCTGAATTTGCTGTGTATGTGCACTTGTAGGCATGTGCAGAACAATCAGCTAACTGGGACACTCGACGTGCTTCAAGATCTCCCCTGACAGATCTGTAATTTCTTTCTCATACATACTCACGCCGAGACAACCTTTTCTAGTTCCTTGCTGTCAAACAAATACAACTCTCTGACACTGTCACAACTATCTTAAAAATTCTTACTGCATTTCTGTCTTCACTGTCACCGATTTTTTCAACATTTGCAGGAACGTGGAGAACAATCAGTTCTCTGGACCAATCCCAGACAAGCTGCTCTCAGTCCCCAAATTCCTGTAAGATTGATGATGAGCCATCATTCACTTTACCTCCTCAAGTTCACTTCATTGCCTGTCTGACTGTCTGAAAACCGTTGCTGCTTGGTTCTTTGCAGACGAGATGGCAACCACTTCACCATACCACCGACCCCCGGATCCTCCCCAACTCCGGCGACTCCGCCGCCACCTTTGGTTCCTCCAAGCCATCGCCATGTGCCACCACCAGCTGCACCAGAAGTGCCTCCAGTCCTCTCTGGTGCACACCCACCTATATATGTGATTCCAGCTCCTCCACAGGACGTTCCTCCGAACACACACAAGGACAAGGTGTCACTGGCCAAGGCCGCCGGGTTCAGCATCCTCGCCGCTGGTTCACTGAGCGTCGCCGTCGTTGCGATCCTGTTCACGGCGTCGAAACGGCGCTGGGAGAGGTCACTTGCTGGTGTAGGGTATCTGCGAGGAGCTGAGATGAGCACGCCGAGCTCGGTTAGGGAACCGTCTAGACTACGTGCAGTAGCCATTGCCAAACCAGAGAAAGATCATTCAGGTACACCGTACACGGAAGGGCATAACTGTCATTTTTTTCACTTACATTTGTACATTCTGAACAAAATTCATATGTGTAATTTGTTGTTGTTGTTGTTGTCCCTGAACTGAAGCTGCAGAGGAGAAGATCGAACGAACTCGGAGAGATTATGCCAAGGCAGCAGCAGGATCATCTATCAAGAACAGCAGCAACGTGAGCACTGTATCAGAGAAGAATGCTCAGCGCAGTTCAGAAGGCCCGCCACAGCATCTGCAACTCCCTTTCACGCTCTTCACGGTTGCATCGTTGCAGCAATACACCAACGGGTTCAGCGACCAGGATCTGACAAGGGAGACATGCTTCGGCAAGATCTATCCAGCAGATCGCCCAACGGGAACCAAGGTAAAACCTTGCAAGAACACCAACGTACTCTGCTTCTTTCTTCAGTGCTAGTTTAGTCCTGGTGGCACCTTGGATCGCCTCAGCCACGTATCCTGGCCTCTGTGTTGTGCTGCTCTAGCTTTCAGTGCTGAAGCTCGACGGCGACGCGGCGAGAACGCCGGTGGCTGAGTTCCTCAAGGTCGTCCATGGCGTCGCCGGGCTCCGGCACCCCAACGTGGAGGAACTCGTTGGATGCTGCGTCGAGCACGGGCAGAGGCTGCTCGTCTACAACCACTTCAGCGACCGCACTTTGGATGACATGTTGCGTCTCGACCACGACCACGAGCACGCGGCGGCGGCGGCATCTGGACCTGCAGAGAACCTTCGCTGGGACGCTCGGATTGCTGTCGCCCTCGAAGCCGCGAAAGCACTGGAGTACGTACGCCACGCCACCATGGACACATTCTGCTGCTCGCGTACGTTGTTGAATTTAGTGTTTTTTGCTGATGATCGAGTCTGTGTTTGTGTGCCTCTGGTGTGCACTGTAAGGTATCTTCATGAGGGCGCCGGGAAGAAGCAGATGGTCCACCGGCATTTCAGGCCTGAGCACGTCCTGGTCGACGGCGAGCTCAGGGTGTCCGTCTCCGGATGTGGCCTTGCTCCGTTCGCGGCACAGGTAATAATAACAAGACTCTGAACCCAAGAACAAACACTTCGGAACTTCCGAGTTCATTCCTTGAATTCTTCCAATATTCCACCGAACGTGTTCCTTGATCGGCTTCAGCTGTCGGATTACTGCGGCGTGACGATGAGCTACGAGCCGCCGGAAGCGACCGGCGTCGGCGGCACCACGGCGTGGACGCCCAAGGGCGACGTGTACAGCTTCGGCGTCGTGATGCTGCAGCTCCTCACGGGGCGCAGACCGTACGACAGCTCGCGTGCGCGGGGAGAGGCACCTGGTGCCGTGGGCGAGCGCGCGGCTGCACGACCTCGCCGCGCTGGGGAAGATGGTCGACCCGCGCCTCGCCGCGCCGCCACCGCCGGTCAGGTCGCTGTCGCGCTTCGCCGACATCATCACCCGGTGCATACAGGTGAGTCATCCATCATCGTCCCGCACCTAGCTCAACGCCGATGGATCGATCCAAAAAGCTTGATACGTCTGCTTGGCGTTGGCAGCAAGAGGCAGAGTTCCGGCCTGCCATGTCGCAGGTGGCCCAGGACCTGCGGCGCGCGCTGGAGGAAGCGCGTGCGGGGACGGGGATGGCGACGGCGACAGAGATGGGGAGCGGCGGCGCTACACAAGCTTAGCTACTTGTGCTCATGCTCGGCTCACCGATGGACTTGCTCTGTTACGTCACGGATGGAACGGAGCTACACCGTGTGTTGTGTTGTACGCAGAACAGTTCAAACTGACACGATGCGACTATACGTGTGCTTGTAAACCATGTAAAATTTGATTGTATTGTTCTCTTTTTCTTTCTTTCTTGTACAAAAAGAATAATGAAATTATATAGAATATGTATATTTGGTTGTATTGTTCTCTCTCTGTCTTGTAAAAAAGAACGATGAACCGAATTGACCAGAAATAGTCCAATGGTAGGACGGTTGAAAGGTCTCTTTGGTTTTGGTAATTGAGTGTCAACATTAGGTGAACTAATATGTGTGATTGAGATAATACACGGGAGATTAGTTCACACATGTTGGTGCAATGAAGGAGCTTTATTGCATATGAAAACATGACATGGAGTCATGTGACCAAGGTGGTGAAGATCAAGACAAGACTTGGCTTGATGGACCGTTGCAAGTGTGAAGGGCAAGTCGAGGCGGTGAAGCGATGGACCGCGAGGCGGTGAAGCTTGGGCAAGACTTGGCGCCCGACGACCAACGCTTAACGGTGAAGAGCAAGTGAGGTCAAGATCGATGGACCAATAGTGTCACGCGATGATATGAAGTGGATCATATCATTTGGTGATCGTGTTGGTGCATGTGTTGCATCGGCACTTGGAGATGGAGCGGAATGGAAATGCGCAAGGCAAAGGTATAACCTATAGGGCATTTCATTTCGCCGGTCATGAGGAGCTTAGAGAAGTTTATGACCGGGTTTAGGATAGATGGCCGTACTATCAAGAGGGGCAAACTTGTTTGCATATCGGTCATCTAGTGCCACTTGAGCGATCTAACTTTGCGATGTGTTAGGATCGAGTGGCGTGGTAAGAGCTAACCGGCCTTTGAAATGATTGTGAAAATGCTAACACACATGCACATGGTGATGTACACTTGGTGGTGTTGGCACATTTGCAAAGGGCGGTGATTGCAGGGATTTGAGTTGGGTTTGGGAACCGCTCATCCTCCCGCCGAGCTTGCGGAGGATTCGATCGCTTTCGTGAAAATGAGATGCATATTTTCTATTGCGCCGATGCAAGTTGGAGGTGAAAACATGCTAGCCCTCGTGCTCAAGTTGGTATACTTGATGGGTAGCATGTCGAAGAGAAGGCGTCGGTGTTTGATTGGAGTTTTTCGCTTGAAAACGCCGACCGGACGCCGACCGGACGCCGGTCGGTGACCGGACGGACGCGGCCGGTCGCGTCTGGCGAAGAGCCCCGGCAGCCGGTTTTGACCGGACGCGAGGGACCGGACGCCGACCGGACGCGATCCGTCTTGACCGGAAGCTGCGGCCGGACGCCGAAGTAGCCGTTAGTCGTGGGGCCGATGGCTTGTCGGTAGTGACCCGGACGCGCCGACCGGACCCGCGACCGACTTCGGCCGGGTGAGTCCTGGCGTCCGCCGGCCCGGCAGGCCAAAATGGGATTTCCTCCCAACGGCTCTATTTGACTTGGGGGCTATATATACACCACATACCCGACCTTGTTCGGGTGTTGAGCACACTTGGGCCTTGGTGGCTTGTGTTGTGGTGCTTGAGAGCCCTCCCACTCACTTGTGATTGATAGAGTTCATCCAAATCAAAGTGAGGAGTGATTCTAGTGCATTCGCGTTGAGAGATCGCATCGTGGCACTAGGTGATCGTGTTGCAAGCCGGTGTGCTTGTTGCTTTGGAGGTTGCCACCTCCTAGACGGCTTGGTGGCAAGGGACTTCGTGAAGCACGCAACGGAGATTGTGCGGTGCTCGGGGAGGAGGATTGTGAGAGGTTCGAGCTCACCTTGCGGGGGATCGTGAAGAGCATCACTACTAGAGCGTGTCTTTGAGCTACCTCACTTGTGAGTGTGGTGTCTTGCGGTGCCTTGTGATAGGCTCACTTGAGAGTGGTGTCTTGCGGTGCCTTGCGGGGCGTGCCTTGAGAGGCAAGTGATCGGAGAGTCACACCGAAGAACCATCTAGGTGAAACACCAAAGGAACCACCCAAGGTGTTGGTCGACACAACGAGGAGTAGGGGGAAGTTGGCAAGCTTCCCGATACCTCGGTAAAAAATCACCGGTGTCAACTTGTCTACTCTTCTCGGTGGTTTGCATTCTCCAAATCACAAGCTTTGCATTTACATTCATATATATCTTGTGCTTGTGCTTGTGGAGTACCTCTTGCAATTACTAGCTTGTGTAGCTTGTTAGTTGCCTTGCTTAGTTTGTGTAGCTAAGTAATTTGAGCCTTTGGGTTAGGCGTGTGTCGCCTTTGTCCATTGTGCATCTAGTGAGCTTAGGTTGGCTTAGTGCTTTTGCTCATTAGAATTGTGTAGGAGCTCACCTTTGTTTGAAGTACTAGTGCATAGGTTTGTGTGACCTTGCAATAGAAACGGTTAGGAGCTCAAGCTAGGCTTATCATCTCATTTGCTTTGTGTAGGATCTTTTGTGAGGTGATTTAGAGTCATAGCTAGAGGGGTGAAGTCTTGGCTAAGCGAATAGTTTTAATTCCGCATTATATTCGGTTAGCCATCGCAATTAGTTTTAGTAAGGACTATTCACCCCCCCTCTAGTCCCCATCTCGACCCTACACGTGGTATCAGAGCCGTGGTCTCTCATTTAGTGGTCTTAACCGACCCGAGAGGATGGAAACTAGAGGGTTTAGTGATGATTGTTTGAGTGACACACATATTTTTGATGGCACACACTTTGCACGGTGGAAACACCATATGCTTGATCATTTTCATGCCATGGGACCTAAGGTTTGGTGGGTTGTCACTGTGGTCTCAATCTTGTCATGGACCATAGAAATCTAACCAAAACTCAAAAAGTCCTATTTGATCTTGATTTCAATGCTTATAGTTACTTTACTCGATGCTGAGTTTTGAGTTGCATGACAAGGTGAATATCCAAAGTTCCGCACATATGTTGTGGGAATCCATCAAGAGCGCTTTGGTGATGCCTCCACATGGGATGATGGCAAGTTTGAGGATGAGGCATCAAAGGTTGATAAGGACGCCACAAGTGATGCAATCGATGATGCTATTCTATGCACACTTGATGGTGAGGATGATGGCTATGAGGGTGATGATTCTACATGTTCATCTACATCACCGGATTGCTCTATGTCACATGATGACACCAAGGTACCTCGTGGTGACATAGTTGTCGATTGTGATGATCCAAACTTTGAGCTCATATATAGTCTCATCCATGATTTGAACAAAGAAGTTGCTAAAAACAAGAAATTGAAAAATGAAAACTCTTTGCTTAAGACAACATGTGAACAACAAGAGCATCTACTTTATGTTACTACTTGTTCACATGAGGTGCTAAAATTGGCTCATGAGGAACTTAGTGTTACTCATGATAACTTGGTACAAGACCATGCTTTACTCACTAAGATTTTTTCAAATGAAAAATCTAAAACTAGTGAGAGCTCATCACTTGGGTCAAATGATCAATCAAATATTTGTGCTAACCCTTGTGATGTAGGCAAAAAGAATGTATCCACCTCTTGTGATGATTTACTTGATATATTATGCTCCTCACATATAGATGCTTGTTCTACTTCTATGTCTTGTGAGACTAACCTTTTGAAGGAGAACAAAAAGCTCAAAAAGGAAGTGAAGAACTTGATAGCCAAGATTGAGAGGTGCTACAATTCAAAGGTCACCTTTGAGCAAATATTGAAGTCTCAAAGATATTATGGTGACAAGCATGGCCTTGGATTTAAGAGGAGGATGACAAAGGCCGAGAAAAGGGCAAAGCAAAAGAAGCAAAAGAAGATGGAGAGGCTTCAACAAAGGAAGCTATCTCACTCCATGTGCTATCGGTGCCATGAAGTGGGACATCTTGCTAAGGCTTGCCCAAATGAAGAAAAGCTCAAGTTGAAGAAGGAAGAAGAGAGGCTCAAGCATGTCAAGTGCCTCAAGTGCCGCACATGGGGCCATCTCACCTCAAAGTGCCCAACCAAGCAATTGGTGAAGCAACTAGAAGAGCCTCAATCAAAGCAACAAATTGAGCAAGAAAACAAGCCCCAAAATCAAGTCAAGATCCATCTTGATGATAAAGTTGATGACTTGAAGATGACAAAGAAGAAGACAAGAAGGGGTGGAAAGGCAAGAGCAAGGCATCCAACTCATATCCAAGATGCCAACATGATGAGCAAGAATCAAGTTGAGAAGAAAGATTTGGCTCACATCAAGTGCCATAGTTGTGATATATTGGGCCACCTAGCTTCGGGTTGTCCAAACAAGCTTGAGAAGAAGGCTCAAGTAAACAAGATGAAGCAAGGCAATGAGGAGCATCAAATGAGCAAGAAAGAGAAGGCTCAACAAAAGAGAAGATGCTACTCATGCCGGGAAAGGGGACACATGGCTCATTCATGTCCCCTAGGTGATAATTCTAAGCCTATTTCAATTGATGATGATATTGTGCTTAGAAAGGATGACAATGGTACTTCCTTGGTTGCTATTGCAAAACATCCCGCTATTCATACTAAGGCTTTGCCAAAGTATGTTGCACCTAACTTGAGAGGACCCAAACAAGTTTGGGTACCATCAAAAAGTGGATGATTGTTTGTAGGTACCATGGCATTGGAGGCTTGATTCAATTGAATTCATATTGTTCATCATTTCATTGAGTCAAGTTTTGAAGCTTATTGCTATCTTATCCCAATGCCAAGTCATGATGAGTGAAGTCCAAATGAGCTACAACATACAAGTGCAATGATCCTAGTTGTGGTAATTTATTGGAGATTTGAAGGCTTGTAAAAATATTTGAGTTGAAGCTTGCTATTGGATGATCATGAGCTATAAAGGTATACTCCTAGTTGATCATACAAGTTTAGATGCATATAAGATGATTGAATTGGATATATATGCATATGTTGCTTGCTATGAGATGTTTGAATGGATTAAATGCTTAGTAGTCAAATTTGAGTTGGTTTGAATGGATATGATCATGAGATGACATTTAGTAAGTGATTTGAATGGATATATGTCTTGTGAGTGTATTCAAACAAGTTAGCATCAATTTTGATTCAAATTGGTGAAGCATAGCTCAATTGCTCAAATCTGTCCACTTTTACAAAATCTGTGTGAGCTATGATTATAGCCATGTTTGGATGATCATATCTTATTGGAAAGGCTTGAAATTTGGTATGCATGCTCTATACTTATGGTACAAGATGCTGCAAAAAAAAATTCATGATGATTGAACAAGGGATACTTCGGTTTTGGAGTAGAACTTGTGAGCTATGTTGCAGCAGTTTTCAGCATGGAGTAGTGTGGAAAGGTGTGAAATCTGGTAGCAATCCATAAGGACTTTGAAGCTCAAATTTTTATGGCTGCTAGATGACTTAGTGTTGCACATCTCCACAAAATTTCGTGGCATTTCAACATGTACATTGAGAGTTATGACCTATTCTTTGAGATGTACTAAATCTGCCAGAAAAAGTGACAAACATTGGATTGATCAAGAGTCACTTTGATTGAAAGGTCCTCAAGTTGGAATCTTATTTATAAGTGTTTGAGGCACCTAAGTTTGGTTTTGAATTGAGTTAGAAGCATGACAAGCATGAGTACAAAGACCATTGATTTGGGAGAGTGTACTTTGTACACATCTAGTACTCAAGTTGGAGATCAAGACCAAGCTCAAGATGGAGAGACAAGTTTGAGTTCAAATAATCATTGTATCTCTTCAAAAGAAAGAAAATAACTTAAAGAAGATCTCAAGTTTACTCATCATATCAAGTCCATCACTTGAATCAATCAATCAAATTCAATTCAAGTGAGTGTCAAGGATAGTTCTTGGTGAGATCACTTCTCCCTAGAGAGGGGCGTGCCGCCCATGAGTGGGATTGACAAGTTGGGATGTTTGGAGGGGCCAACATGGAAGTGATGATCTAGGAATGTTCAAGATGCTTAGTTGAAGAAATCAAAAGGGTTGATCAAGAAGAAGCAAGCAACATCCAAAAGAGAGAGAGCAACTCATACAAAATTCAAGTGATATTCTTTGTTGATTCTCTCATGCAAGCAAAGATCAAAAGAAAGCAAGCCAACCACAATATGAAGATAATGCACTTGATCATTAGTGGTTCTCATTTCACATGGGTGAAGCATGGTATTCATATTGGTATATTTTTGCCTTCACCAAGCTATTGAAATGGACTTCACATTGCTATTGCGGAGAGAAATTAAAGTTATATTGACTATCCTCTACTCCAAGATAGCAAAGGTATCATTGTAATGTGCATGATCATTTCATCCCTTACTAGTATGCGGTTAGTGCATATAGTACATGCTTATTAGGATCATGCATGACAAATGAAAGGTTTTAAATTCATTTGCTACCACTATTGCTTGGATGATTATATGATCTAGTGGTTTGTATATGAATTTGTTCATGAGCTAGTGATCCCAAGTACTTGATCTATTTTGGATTGCTCACAAGTGACAAGTACAACATTGGCAAGATAACCCTTATAATTTATGAGGTGTGAAGAAGCTTGTCATTGGATCAAACCGACTTGGAAGCTATGGCAAATCATTTTGGTTCAAGTCAACAAGAAAGAAGCTCATGGAAACAATCTAATTCAAGAATTGGTTTCAAATTGACAAATCCCTTCAAGTGTCTACCATATTGCAAGATATATTATATTCCTACATGTGGTATTCTTGCTCACACTCAAATGGTACTTAATGTATCAATGGTGGTTCCACAAGTGATCCTCAACTTTAAGTGATCAACTCAAGAGAGCTACCCTCAAGAACTCAAGTGGATTGACATATGCCTTGACATAGGGGGAGGTGCCCCACCTCAAGATCAAGGTCAAAGATTCTACAAGTGACCTACATGTGGCATTTCTAGGTGGTTCTCATGCTTCCACATGTTTGGTTACAAGTGGTGTCATTCCAACACATGGTAGTGTCCATCAAAAATGAAGAATCAAGACTCAACCATCTATCCCTAGTCACACCCTTTGTATCAAAAGAGGCATACCCTTTATGGAAATTGATGACAAAGGGGGAGAGATTGGACAAAGATATGAATATGGGAGAGAATGGAACATGGACATGGACCATGAGGGAGCAAGATTGAAGATTAGAGGAGGATCAAAATTCTTGGACAAAAGAGAAGCACACAAGTTGGGGGAGCAAGCTCATGAACTTGTTTGATTGCATTTGATATGTGCATATTCATGTGCTTGCTTGCATTTGCATAAGTTTTAAAATTTTATATGCAATGCTTGTGTGGTGTATGCTAGTTATAGAACTTGCTTGATGATATGATAACTAGCATGCATAGGTTGTAGTGTTAACCCTCCCAAAAGTTTCATATCTTTGTATGTGTGCAAACCTTGAATTCAAATCAATTGGGCACACATATAGGGGGAGTTACCACTACCAAGTCGGATTTTATGATGCTTATCCAAATCTTGACTTTGTGCTTAAATGTTGGATAAGTGACATAAAATCCAAACCAAGTTAGCAATTTATACTTGTATAAAGTGCTAACTTGGAATTAAATCTTCAATTCCATATCTTTGTAGTGTTGCCATCAATTACCAAAAAGGGGGAGATTGAAAGGTCTCTTTGGTTTTTTGGTAATTGAGTGTCAACATTAGGTGAACTAATATGTGTGATTGAGATAATACACAGGAGATTAGTTCACACATGTTGGTGCAATGAAGGAGCTTTATTGCATATGAAACATGACATGGAGTCATGTGACCAAGGTGGTGAAGATCAAGACAAGACTTGGCTTGATGGACCGGTTGCAAGTGTGAAGGGCAAGTCGAGGCAGTGAAGCGATGGACCGCGAGGCGGTGAAGCTTGGGCAAGACTTGGCGCCCGACGGACCAACGCAACGGTGAAGAGCAAGTGAGGTCAAGATCGATGGACCAATAGTGTCACGTGATGATATGAAGTGGATCATATCATTTGGTGATCGTGTTGGTGCATGTGTTGCATCGGCACTTGGAGATGGAGCGGAATGGAAATGCGCAAGGCAAAGGTATAACCTATAGGGCATTTCATTTCGCCGGTCATGAGGAGCTTAGAGAAGTTTATGACCGGGTTTAGGATAGATGGCCGTACTATCAAGAGGGGCAAACTTGTTTGCATATCGGTCATCTAGTGCCACTTGAGCGATCTAACTTTGGCGATGTGTTAGGATCGAGTGGCGTGGTAAGAGCTAACCGGGCCTTTGAAATGATTGTGAAAATGCTAACACACATGCACATGGTGATGTACACTTGGTGGTGTTGGCACATTTGCAAAGGCGGCGGTGATTGCGGGATTGAGTTGGGTTTGGGAACCGCTCATCCTCCCGCCGAGCTTGCGAGGCGGGATTCGGCGCCGTGAAAATGAGATGCATATTTTCTATTGCGCCGGATGCAAGTTGGAGGTGAAAACATGCTAGCCCTCGTGCTCAAGTTTGGTATACTTGATGGGTAGCATGTCGAAGAGAAGGCGTCGGTGTTTCGGTGGAGTTTTTTTGGAAAACGTCGACCGGACCTTCGACCGGGCCTTCGGTGCAGCGGCCGGGCGCGACCTTCCGGTCGATGCGTCGGCGAGCCCCGCAGGCCGGTTTTGACCGGACGCGAGGACCGGACGGGGACGGACGGGCGCATCCGGTGCGACCGGAAGCTGCGGCCGGGCGCTCGAAGTAGCCGTTAGGCGTGGGGGCCCGGCTTGTCGGTAGTGACGGGAGCGTCGGCCGGACCCGCGGACCGGACTTCGGCCGGTGAGTCCGGGCGGTGCGCGCCGGTCAGCGCCAGAAGCTGGGATTTCCTCCCCAACGGCTCTATTTGACTTGGGGGCTATATATACACCACATACCCGACCTTGTTCGGGTGTTGAGCACACTTGGGCCTTGGTGGCTTGTGTTGTGGTGCTTGAGAGCCCTCCCACTCACTTGTGATTGATAGAGTTCATCCAAATCAAAGTGAGGAGTGATTCTAGTGCATTCGCGTTGAGAGATCGCATTCGTGGCACTAGGTGATCGTGTTGCAAGCCGGTGTGCTTGTTGCTCTTGGAGGTTGCCACCTCCTAGACGGCTTGGTGGCAAGGGACTTCGTGAAAGCACGCAACGGAGATTGTGCGGTGCTCGGCGGAGGATTTGTGAGAGGTTCGAGCTCACCTTGCGGGGGATCGTGAAGAGCATCACTACTAGAGCGTGTCTTTGAGCTACCTCACTTGTGAGTGTGGTGTCTTCTGGTGCCTTGTGATAGGCTCACTTGAGAGTGGTGTCTTGCGGTGCCTTGCGGGCGTGCCTTGAGAGGCAAGTGATCGGAGAGTCACACCGAAGAACCATCTAGGTGAAACACCAAAGGAACCACCCAAGGTGTTGGTCGACACAACGAGGAGTAGGGGAAGTTGGCAAGCTTCCCGATACCTCGGTAAAAATCACCGGTGTCAACTTGTCTACTCTTCTCGGTGGTTTGCATTCTCCAAATCACAAGCTTTGCATTTACATTCATATATATCTTGTGCTTGTGCTTGTGGAGTACCTCTTGCAATTACTAGCTTGTGTAGCTTGTTAGTTGCCTTGCTTAGTTTGTGTAACTAAGTAATTTGAGCCTTTGGGTTAGGCGTGTGTCGCCTTGTCCATTGTGCATCTAGTGAGCTTAGGTTGGCTTAGTGCTTTTGCTCATTAGAATTGTGTAGGAGCTCACCTTTGTTTGAAGTACTAGTGCATAGGTTTGTGTGACCTTGCAATAGAAACGGTTAGGAGCTCAAGCTAGGCTTATCATCTCATTTGCTTTGTGTAGGATCTTTTGTGAGGTGATTTAGAGTCATAGCTAGAGGGGTGAAGTTTTTGCTAAGCGAATAGTTTTAATTCCGCATTATATTCGGTTAGCCATCGCAATTAGTTTTAGTAAGGACTATTCACCCCCCCTCTAGTCCCCATCTCGACCCTACAACGGTCCAGTGGGACGCTACCCACCAGGGTTCAAATCCTGGTGCGGGGTAGGGTTTGCGTACGTGTGTTCATAGGGGGTGAGTGTGCGTGCGTGTTGTGAGTCTCTTGTGTCATTCTCAAATAAAAAAAAAAAAAAAAAACGATGAAATTATATACAACAGTACATGAGAGCGAAATTGATCGTCTTTAGTTTGCCGAAAGCAGCGCGTTGCACCACAGGTTATTATTTTCTATACTTCATTTTAGGGGTCTAGTGCCAAAAAAATCACCGAAGTGATTTCTAGGTTTGTCTTTGAAAACATTGTCTTTTTCGTATTGGAGCCTCACAATCACCGTTGCATTTTAGTTTATTGTCCTAATAAAATAAAGGGAATTGCTATATCTCTTTCACAAGAAATTTACCCAACATTTCTTGCAACAAGCTAGACCCTTGGATCATTATCCAAGGGTGGGATACATCATCGAACAAAACGCACATAGCGGGTCCGCGAATTCAACCCAATAAACAAACCCGACAATTAACGGGCGCGAGTAACGAATCTGTTCAACATCCGAAACCCGTTAACCAAGCCTCGTGGCTCATTTTGTTGCTTCGCCCTTGTTTGTCCTCCACTGTTCTCCGTTGTCCCCAATCTGTCTTCATCTTCATGTCCGGGGACTATCGGCCTCATTCCCGATGCATTGTTGATGCATTGTTATCCATTGTTGCATCCATTCCATGTCCCGAAAAGCCATTAAACAGCGGGTAGAGAATTGAGTGCACTTGAAAAGAACTCCGCTAATACTTTTTTTTTCTTAGAAGAAGTTTACAACATTACAACCATAAAGATCAGCACTAACATCAATGACTTTGTTAACATAAGAGTGTCATAACATGCGTGCGGACAAACAACAACAGTACATTCATACGTAGCATAACTTACAAAGACATGATACAAATACAGAGCACGAGCTTAATCTTAAATATATACGTGTACAAAGACATGATACAGCCTACATGATACAAAGACATGATATAGTTTTTACTATGTAGACATAATGTATATCTAGGTGCATAGCAAAAGGTATGTAGTATCTACCTAGAAAAGCTAGAACGACTTACAATTTGGAATAGATGGAATATTATTTTAGCTTAGGTTTCAAACAAAATTATGGTAGATACCCATCTCATATTATGAACCACTTTCGGTTCAACTAGTTTACCGTAAACACTTCCATTTCAATCCTAGTTGTCAAGTTATTGCGAGAGGTAATAAAATTATCAAGTCAATTTTAAAAGGACACAAGAATTGGAAACCAACATAGAGCTATTGAGAAGTACAAACACGGAGAATTGTCCGTCAACATATACACCTCTCGAGGTTGAGTAGATACCATCAAGCAATCGTACGCTTCACATACCAATCAATATCTGATCCGTAATCTCCAAAGAATGCCATATCTCATCGACCAGGGACAGCTCGCCGCTTCAAGCTTGTTGAGACGTTTGCTGGTTGAGACCGCAAACAGGGATATAACCGCTATTAGAACCATGCAACTCGAACTAAATTCTAAGTTCCAAACAAAGACTATGGAACACATGGATACTCGCTGCTTGAGGCCACTTAGATATATAAGGTGCCTGCATTTCGGCCTCATCCGAACAAGTTTTGAGAGTCTCTCACTCAAGATCAAGTTCTTCAACCGCTCTCCTTCTCCAAAGATCACCGACAAATTTTGAAAGGGTAGAGCCATGTTAAATCATCATCAAACATGTTAAAACATGACAAATTTTAACATGTTTTGTTGTGTTCTATTCTTGTGCAAGCGGGATATCTACTAGTTCGTGCCATTAGAACATCACTGAAATATACCTTATATAAACTAGGATACAGAAACAAATACGCCGCACAAGTTAATAGGACATCGACAAGTGATGTCTGTGGTTGCTTGTCATTTGCTATGCACATATAGCTAGAAGGTGGTGACCTAGCACAAAGGACAAGATAAAGATTTCATTTCTCATTTTAATTCAAGCCATTTTCTCATGGATTGGAACAAAATTTAGTAAACAAAGGTTTGAACGAGCAATAGGCACTAACAAATAGTATTATTGAAATATCAAAAGAGCCTTCTCATTTGAAACATATAATCGACAAGTCCACTTAGACCTATCCAAGCCAACTGCATCTCAATTCCCCAACAAGTATTTCTAACACATTCAAGATCGAAGTGTCACATACTATAGATACTAAGTTACCGATATCCGAAGAAAGGGTAAATAAGAATACACATCAACCATCTATTAATTCAGACTATAACAGATGCATAATTCAAAGATCCCAAAGTGAGGGATATCCTAAGACTTTTGTATACATGCATAGTTAGATCGGTTATTAAACCGATAGAAGCCAAGACAAGGCAAACTAAAATGGAAATCAAAGTCGGTGCTCCTCATGAGTTAAATAGCAAAAAAAAGATGAAACAACATGAGCAGGTGCTATTGGGACTCACTAATAACATGCGAGTCCATTTGAATGCCTAGAAGCTCAAAAACACAGAAACCCATCCATTAAGCACATAAAACGGTTCTTGAAAAGAGACAAAGCATAATATAGGATCGGTATCATGTTGAGGGCCACAACTGAACACAAATGCAATGTAGGATCGGTAGCAATCAAAATTTCAGATACCCATCACTAAAATTGCAGTTGACTATATTTGCAATTTACACTATTATAATTTACACTTTCAAGAGGCATTCCTAACAAAGATAGCATATTTGTTTCAAGTAAGAAATGATACAAATTGACTGCACCCAATGACTAAATTAGCAAAGGAGTAGCTCAACAAAAAATCAGCAGGTGCTAGTGGTACTCACTAATGACAACAAGCTCCATTTCAATCTCCACAACATAGAAAGCACCGAAATCTCCCAAGGAATGCACCATGACAAACAACAACACAACAAGGCCTCAGCTCTAAGTTAGGTGCTTATAGTCATAAAATAATGATTGGTCGCCAAAAAGAAAATGTAGCATTGTACAATCAACAACAAGTTACTAGCACAAAGGACAAAATACAAGATAAAGACAGTGGGTAGAGAACAATACAAGGGGCATGACAAGCAACTATACAACACAATCAACAAAAAAATACAATATAAAGTACAAGACAAGGGACAATCCAAACACAATTCGTAGGTCCCTGTGATGACTTCGCGTCTCGGCCTCGAGGGCCTAACGGCCCACTCGGCCTCGAAGCGAAAGTGTTACTTTCACAATGCGCCTTCAGCGCTAAGTTCATATAGGGAATGAAGCGATGTCATTTTGTACTTTGTTGTCTTGTATCGCAGGGTCCCTGTTTGTTTTTAAAAAATTTGTTTTTATTACAAGGGACAATACAGGGACAAAACATCAGACATAAACAAGGTTACAGAGTTGACAATGTCATTTTGTACTTTGTTGTCTTGTATTGCAGGGTCCCTGCTTGTTTTTAAACAATTTGTTTTTTATTACAAGGGACAATACAGGGGACAAAACATCGGACATAAGCAAAGTTATAGAGTTAACTATTTTTTTTGCGAGTCCACATCCAAGGAGTTCATGAAATGGAAGAACCGTATTCTTTAAATATTGTGAACCCCAATTATACTCATGACAGGAGGTTACATGGACTTGCTCAATGGGCAAGAGGTATTTACTTGTTATCTACAAATAAAGCTACATTACTTTATTTGCTACAATACATGATGAAATATCAAACAATACACCTGTTTTGTTACCTATGATAACAGAACCGGATGTTTATCACAACCAACAGAATCCCTTTACTTGTTATCTACAAATTATGCCTAGATTTTAAATTGCAAATGTCGAGAACTACAATTGCAAGAACTAATGTCTGCAATTTACATTATCTGATTTTGCAATTTCTCGATCCCAATGTTTAAATTGCCCGACAAACCAAAGCACTTATGCAAGAAAGGATATAGCCAAATAATCGAAGCCCACTAGTCAAACTTTAAGTTGAAGTTCTCAACTGTGATTGTGTGTCGATACTTACCCACAGTAAACGGCCGATAATAAGGACCGGCAAGGACTTCATATCATATGCCATCGCATAGCATACATTCCCCAAGCACAAAACAATGCTACGAAAACAAGCGGCTTGAAATATGACTTGTTGGACCATGCAATCGGTAAACAGAGGAAAATATTTGCGCAACAGCCATTGAACCAATGACCACACCACAAACAAGAGAAGCCGCCCCAAGGCTCACCGAATAGTCATCTCAGCAGTTGGCACAATAATGTATGTGTTGACCATGTAAAGGAATGTGTTCACCGTGTTCAAAGATAAGGGACATGAAATGGTATTTCGATCTTCTATTTCTTCCTCTCTGCGCAGTGCTAGGAGACTCCTCATCCGCAATCATGGCATGTTGCCCCAAAAGCGAAGAAAATTAGTTGACCTTGTCAACTTATCAACCGAGGAATTTATCATATCAATGATGGGGTCCTGCGAGGAGATCAAAACCAAAAGTGGTCACCGCAAGTCTCGAGCATAGCACCTACTCTACTGAATGAGTAGGAAAATATTCTTAAGATGATATCACATCCGTAGTTTACAGGAGAAATAAACCTTAAGAGCGAGAAGATGGCTGATCATAAATAGACAAGTAGCTTCCTTGACGTTCTTGGAGTTCAGCAAGGTTGCGTGACAAAGCTCCTACAACAGCTCCTACACCCCGGTTGCATAGAATGTAAGGTATACTTACGAAGTTCAATGGATTGTAAAGGCAAGGCCATAGCAAGAGGAGAACATATCAAGTACAAATAAACTTGCAAATGATTTGAATGATACTAAATGCGAGTTAGTGCATTACCACATGCTACCAATAATCCCACGACAATACGAGTACAATGCATCTTGAGATGACAAACAAATGGCGGATTACCATTCAGTTCCACTTCCACAATTACCCTAGATGTATCGGGTTTCAAATTGGATTACCATTCAAATTTATAATTGAACCATAATGCTTGCAATACTCAGCGACAAACAAATGATTCCCACTAGTAGATACAACCAAAAATTACAAAACATAAATATGAAAATTGCACCTATCAAATAGTGCAAATAGTACTTATTGTTACTACAATTATACTATATATGTATATAATCACAAAATACGGCTCAAGCATGTGGAGCCTAATTAACTTGTGCTAACTCGAACAAACAACTTGTGTTACTTGAACAAGTATACTAACTTGATCAACCGGATAGATAATTTAGATGGAAAGCAAATGCTTACCTTGGTCGATTGTTGTGTGTGTCAATAGAAGTCAATTCTTGTTTCTGGGCAAACAAAGTGAAAGGAAGGTCAAACCAAGTAGAGAATAAACTAGATAGGCGGATAGCAAAGCCAAGAGTTTTAGATTTTAACCAACGAGTCGACCGGGTTATTCTAGTGCTACCAATAGAGGTCTTGACCACGTAAATGGCATCTGCAGGCTCAAATTCTCAAAAGGCCCCAGTAAAAACATTAGGAGAACATTAGAGTTTCCACCAAAGGAGCCCCGAACTTTTTTTTTGAAAACGCAGGAGAGCTGCGTTTTCAGATGTATTATAACACTAGCAATTGAAAACCAATCATAAAATGCTATTGACCCCCTCCACTCCACTCCCCAACAAGCAAATCATAGGTCTAGAGGGATAAAAAACACTCGGGGTAGCAAAACGAAACACGCAGACACCATAATTGCACATGTTCGCACCATAATTACATAAATTAAAATATGCAATTTACTACTTGTAAATGTGCAATAAAGAGTTGGATACTAAATATAGCCTTCTTGTACACTATATGCAAAACAAAGCACTGCAGCAACAACATGTCTGCCAGGGACACTTCTTACTTCAGATCACAATTGCTTTAGTGTGGGGTTATGAATGCGGGGATATATAAGTGACTGCAGACCGACAAATACAAATACCGACCTTATTGTTGAAGTTCCATCTACTTGTTGTGTGTTAAAATGCCCTCACCATTCCGAGCTTGAAGTGAACACAAAAGTTTTTTATTCAAGTCTAGAGCTCTGGTTAAAGCGCCCAAATTGGATTGATAATATTGATTCCACTTACATCTAAATCAACATGATCCACAATGTAAGTTTCACTTTGTCTTTGGACTGAAAACAAATAGAAAAATGGTTGTCAACTATCACATGATGACAACAAATAATACATAAAATGGTTCTACATAGAAAATATAGAATACAAGCAAAGGAAAGTGTAGAGAAGGAAGCAATGACCCTAAACAAAAGATTCAAACAAGTCCTAGGATGGGCTACAACAATAGCAAAAACATTACTAGGGAATGCATAGACAGAGAGACATAAATAAACAAAACAATCAAATCAGCTCAAAAGCAGATGCCCCATGCCTCCTTCAAACAAAATGGATACAAGCTACTACTCAAGCTATTCAAAATGGATACAATCAGTGAAGTGAGAAAACTTGGTAGAAATGATATGTTACTAATAGATGACGAGGCAAATGGTTCCAACAAAGAAAGATATTGCATATGCATACAATTACTGATGTCGTATACTTGCAATTAAAATATTTATTGATTGCAATTATGTAACCGACAAAAAGAAAAAGGTGAACGGATTAAACAAGTGAGCTTTTATCGTAGGTCATAGTCTCAATGCAACCCGATAATACTACCATGTGTCATGCATAACAAATCGCACGACCACTCGAGAGTCAAACCATGCGCATTAACGAAAATAGCAAAGGTCTTTTAACTTGCCTATATGTATAAAAAGACACCACAATGCCACACAATTATTATACAACCAAACTCTAGCTCTTTCTCGATAGCAATGAAATATAAGAAAATAGGTCCACCCGAGGTTCAATGCAAGTTGTATAGTAACACTCACCCAATTATTATCCAACCGTATAGTGCATAAACTATTTACGTCATGCAAAATAATTTCCTAGGATTTTCAAATTAATCAAATGGATAGTTAGATAGTGCATAACTGGAATTAAAAATACAGGCCTCTAGGATTGATGTGAGAGGATCCACACCATACACCTTTACCTTCTTGGGTGAGGACACCGGCAAGGTGTTCGCATAACATAATTACAAAATTTAAGTTTGCAATTTACTACTAATAAATGTGCAATCAAGAAATGTGATGCCAAAAACAACTTTCTTGTACATCATATGCAACACATAGTTACAATATGTGACTTCCTACTATTTCTACTAAACTAGCCATTTAAGTCCAAACCTGTCCATTCAAGCATGAAACATCTTCTATATAAGCGACAAAACCAAGACCTAATATAAAGCTGAATAACTTGGGTCATTACACAATGTGCACACCTAACTCTGACCCAAAAGACTTACCCAATGTTGTATACAGCTAGTGGAGCATGTCAATCTTCTGGCTTCACCGCAGAGAGCTGAAACATTCACTTGGATACAAAGAGGACACATGTCTGCACAAAGACAGAAATCAAAGAGGACAAGGTGAGCTTCTTCTCAAAAACCTACAGAAAATAGAGCTGAAAAATTGTGGTTCAATACTGAACAACACATGGATATGCAGACAAGGGGCTGGTTAAAGTCTCACCCTCAACCCTCCGAAACTTCACTGTGCAGAAGGCAAAGTTGTGTTGCTAGCTTACCTGTGAATTTTTCCAGGAAGACCAAAAGTAGATGTCACAGCATGACCTTTGCATTTTGTTGGCTCCACTTTGGTTGTGAAGCCTCGTGCTTTTCTACCTTCTATTGCAAAAACCATATGTATTCAATGACCTACATTAAAGCAACTGTTGACAGATTAGTCATTAGTAAAATATCAGATCGAACATATTATGCCAATGCAACTGCTGCAATGTCTTTGCCCCTAATAGGCATCTTAGGCTATGCACTTGGTGGCTTGCCCTTTTTTCGAGAACAGCTACAAATCAAAAGATGTGGACTTCATACTAGATGGTACTTCTCTGTTCTTAACCAACAAAACAATAGACCATCTACCAAACCAATCGAAATTATTTATTCAATTATCCTTCAAAAACCAAAAGCTGTGAATGCCTAAATATGCTAAAAATCAAGTATACAAATGTGTACTTTAAAGACATAGCAGCCTCTTTGAACCGAGTGTTAAGAAATTACAAATGTAATAGTAGTTTTTCGAGGTTGAATTCATTTGTCGATGAGGTCGAATAAAAATTAGAACAAAAACACGTCATCGTCTCACCATTTCAAGTAGCATTAGTCCATTATATGAGAGGAAAACACAAGGTTCGGTCCCAAATAATGTGTGCAATGCCACAACCTAGGCTCCAAATCGCTCAATCTGAAATGGACTCGAAATTGACTCTCTGCCCGAGGGCGAACTCCTCTCTGGATCCCGGTAACATGCATGCGAATAATTTCCACATCCTAGAATATGAATAACCATTGAATCCGCCCGTGTGAACTAAATATAGGCGTTCCTAGAATCACCCACTCACCATGTTGCCATTCCAACGAATCCCCACCACACAATGCAAATCCCCCATGCGGTTCGACAAACTCATTTGGGACAAACATCAATCCCAAACTACCTCCAATCCTCCGCCACAACCAAAAAGCATGCTCATGACGGCGTACAACCATCTACCTACATGCAAACCGCAAAATCCCCACAAATCCAAAGAGAATCCGACCTACACGTCAATCCCGTTACATCCCTAAATCCCCCACCCCAATGAGAGTCAAAAATAGCTAGTTAGGGTTGGAGAGCTCGATTTCAGACAACAAAGAAGGAGAAGGAAGGGGGGCGAGACAAACTCCGTGGGGTGCTTTGTCACCGACGGCAGCCAAGGGGCCCGATGAACACGACAAGGGTTGGGGATGGCGGTCCCAATCTCCGATGCTTGGAGCCACCCATAGCCGGGCGCGGTGGGCCGGGGAGGAGCTCGCGGATGGGTCGGGGGAGCTCGGCGCGGGCATGGGGGCGGTGGATGCAATGTGTGAGGAGGAGGTCACCATTTCACCGTTCGCGGCCGGACGGCCACGGAGAGTGAGAGAGACACGGAGAGCGGTGCCGACGGGGAGAGGTTGGAGAGAAACAGAGTGAGCGGGGGCGTGGTCGACCACTGCTCGACGGCGGCGCTGGGGTGTGTTGAGTGTGAACTAAACAGATAGATCCACACAAAACCACTGGACCCACACAGTCCTCTCTCCCGTCGCCTCCAGCACGCGGGCGTTCTCTGCCTTGACGCGAGTCGCGCAAAGAAAAGAGAAATCTTTCCAGCAGACCGAATAGGAAAGTGTAAAAGGGTGTGTCATATGTCCATCAACGATTTTGTACTCTAAGAATCATTGAAGCGATTTTTGTGGGCAACAAATGCGTGATTTTGTAAAGCACAAATCACATCAAATTTACACAATCCAACAACAAAACAAAAAACAAGCAAGTACCACACATTTTCAAAACCGGAAGTTAGCACAAAAATATCCAAACCCAAAATAATACTTGTTCTCGGTTTCTATTAGTGATACGGTGTGCAGAGGACTACTACTACACATGAAAGGACCACGACTACTGCCCGGGTGCTAAAATACTTGCCATGGCATGCTACCAACCTGCTAAGGTCCGGGTTTGGGGAAGAAGCAGGACCAAGAACTGGATTGCTATGGAAACAAAGCCGAAGATTTTCAGCTAGAGAATTGACAATCTCAATCTCTAACACAAACTCAGCTTCAAGACTTTCATCGGGATCACTTCAAGATTTTCACTACTAGCTCCCCTCGCGCCATTTGCCAAACATCTGTAAGAACCCTCGACAGGTGTGCCTCCTTGTCCAACCACACACTCCTGCACAAACAAACCGAATGACGAAATGGGGATCGGGATTACAAAATGGTGTGTTTATTTGATGGTACGATAAACTCCCTCTAGACCTCGAACTAGAAGCGTCATCCACAAGCCTGCTCGCAAACCCCCTGAAGAGCAAGGTCCAAGATCGGCCACATTAAAAACTCCTCTGTGGTCACATCCCCGATACCCCAATTCATGACCTACGAGTGTTCAGACATAACAAGGAGATAAGGTTGAATAGGTTCCAACAAGTAAAAGGTAGACTTAAAAAAAACTCACATATGGAACCGTGATTAAAAAAGATAGCATTACTAGCATTCAAATTGGAGAACCTAATTAGTATGGCCATGAGCGGGAATCAAACACAAATAGGTCACAGGTGTACAACCTAAAAAAAAAAAAGAAATAGAATTAAAAGCATTTAATTTAATTGCTGAACCGTTAGGCCGGGGATTTGCGAGGGCATTTGGCAGATTCATCTTCTTCAGCATTGCCCCCTCGGCGAAGAAATATGTCGCTCCCTGTCATATTCTTCAACTTCGACGAGAAAATGACCACGACTCCTTTTATGGGAATCATCAAACCAATTAAACACAAAAAAATGAACAAACTCCACACACATTAGCAAAAGTTGTTGATTGTAAAAATACAATCTCTGCGTGGCAAGAAATGAACGCCAAAAAAAGGTGGCAAAGCAACAACTAAAACAGAATTCCTAAAAAACCCCCTCAAAAATAGAATTCAAGCAGAGATGAAAAAACCTATTAATTGAATTAACCCTCACCGACCGCTCCAAGAACAACATTGTCCAATGTTCCCACTCCAGCCTAGTGAGCACCTACATTACCTCCAAACACACTGAGAGAGAGAGAGAGAGAGAGAGAGAGAGAGAGAGAGAGAGAGAGAGAGAGAGAGAGAGAGAGACAAGTAGTAGTGATTGGAGGAAGTTCAACACTTAGATCCATACTTTCTATTGCTTTACTAAACCTGTGACGAGAGAGTTGTCCCCGCACCCCCTCAGCCCCCTCTACACAACAATAAAAGAAAACAAAATGTGTTAATAAATAAAAAGAAAAATGTCCAGGGCAAGCACACAGAGATATACACAAGAGAGATGACACTCAAACAAACTCAAATGGCGAGAATGCAAGTCAACTAAAAAGACACAAAGGCAGAGATACATAGCTCCTCAAAAATTATAGCTAATGCGAACACACATAGAGGAGAAAAGGGACACACACCACGACATACACACTCACACCAAAGATAGAGACAGAGAGAATACAAAGAGAGAGCGAGAAAGAGGCACACACAAAAACACCGAGTCATACACACACCTCACAAATTCAATAGAGACACATACGGAGAGAGAGATAAAATAGACAAAGCCATACTAGATTGATAGATGTAAAAGAAAATACAAACAAGTCAAAATACACTTTTGCATTTGCCCACAAAAAGACTCCCTCAACATCAAAATTCTACTCAAATAGGACAAAAGCCTTCATTAGAAACAGCTACAAAAAAAATTCAAAAAACATGTAAAAATCTCAAATGCAAATGACCCTCATCCACAGTCAAACAAGCGACATTGTTTTAAATTGGCCAAGACAACTAAACTCAAATAGATTGGCCCAGGAGCAAATAATACAAATGAGATATAAAGACATACATAGAGATAAAGATACACACTAGCTGCACCCTCATCCCTGAGACACAACAATTGACAACACACCCAAATTGGACAAGATAACTAAACTCAAGTAGATTGGCCAAGACAACAAACTACAACAAAGATATACATAGGGATAAAGAGATACACACCAAAAAAACAAAAACTAAAACAGAGAGAGGGAGAGAAATCAAAACAAAAGCAAAGACTGCCAAAGACACTACAAACACAAACATATAAAAGACTAATAGGTAGAGAGAGATAAAAATATAGAGAGAAGGAAGCCGGACAAAGGGAGACAAATACTAGGACTGATCAAAAATCAAACCACAAAAATTCATACTCACACAAAAAAGAGAGACACACAGAGAGAGAGAGAGAGAGAGAGAAACATACGATGTCGGATAGATAGAGGAGATAAAATCGGAGACATAGGGCGGAGAAAGGAATCAAAAACTAGATTGATCAAAAAAATCTCAAACCACATACTAAAGAGAAATAGATAGAAAAAGAGATAAAACTGATGATCATGTATTCCTTTTATTGGTTGGGATCAGCTAAGCACAGGTTGGTTTGACAGCCGTTTCATTTCATTTATTTCTACACTTGTTAACACCGAAAATAAGGTTAGCTGCTTCTCACAGCTAAGCGAATGCCAAATGCGAACCAAGACAAGTATTAAGTGGATATGACAATGGTCCATTCAGTCATAACTAAATCAAAACATAGAGGAAGGTCGATCCCGGCATATAACTAGATAACAATAGCGTTGCACCTGCACATTGCAAAAAATAGTAACAAAACAAAACAGACTAGTACCTTACCTCTAAAGGTTTTAAGAGCCATCTTGTAGCTCTGTTCTCTGATTTGAGTCACCACGGTTGATGCGGAAAGCATGAGATCTCACAACCTCATCAGCAAAGAAAAGTGCACATGCACCAGCTGCAAGTTTATCCACCCACCGCACAACCCAAAAAAAAATAATATAATGATGTTGTGAGGCTGATGCAACAACACAGGCGAAAAGAAGGCAAAAATGAAAACTAGCTTACTCTATTGGAATTCATCAACATTACATGAACTGAAAATTATTGTATTTTCTCCAAAAAGTAGCTAGCACATCAGTTCTTGTACTAAATTACTAAAGCCTATATGAGAAGTCAAAAACATGTGAATTGTAAAAAACATGGGTCAAATAGGTAAACTTATCACTTCAGTCTGATATGGATTAAGTCACACTTCCAGTTACATTGGACAACAACGTCTCTATATCAAAACATTACCTACCAAAACATGCATCCTAGCAAAACACACCGCAGTTATATTAGATGAGACAAAGACGATGGCATAAAAAAACTAGTTGTGCTGCAAGGTACCATTGTCCACATGGATATACTAGTTGTGCTCGCGACACGAACAGAACAAGATGGCTTGGAAACCACGTTATTGCTCCCGACGCGGGCGCCTAGCCTGCTCGTGGTCTACCGGGTCGCCTCGGTGCCGCGACGTTTAGACCACAATCCCCTCATCAGCCCATCATTCACGCCCACCGTCGCCCATCCCTCGCGGTTGACTGCTCGCCTTTCGCTCACTCAAGACGCAGTAGCTCCTCAACACAAAAGCAAATCGAGAAACAAACATATGAAGATGAATTACACTTACAAAAACGATGGAGCGAGGTGTGTTCTTTTGGCGCCGTCGCCACGGAGGGGGCGTGGCGTAGGAGATCTCAATCACAGTAGACCACGGGCACGGGGAGAAAGGCTGCGGCGCGAGGCTCAGCCACACCCACCCCACGCCTTGCCAAGCTCGGTGAACTACCGAGGCTCGCCCACCACCGTGCCCCCCGCCAAGAAAGAGAAAGCGTGGCGAGGACACCACCCGACGCGCTCCCCGAAAGGAGAAATTGGGGGAAGGAAAGAAAGGCGCCGGTGGAAGAAGGAAAATAAAAAGAACAGATGGATAACGAAGTTTGTGGGTTTTGAGAGACGTAGATCACGGACTCCGTCAGCGTGGCTGTACAACCACACAGCCGCATCTAATCTTCAAACAAAAACAACGACCAAAATTTGGACAGATTTCAAACTTAAAAAATCGCTGTGATAAATAGCAAAACTCATAAATGTTTATACCACTTTTCACAAAACTAGTTAAAATTAAAAATATCGATATATTTTTTTTTCTAAAAATCCATTATATATGTAGGCACTCACGTACCTGCGTGTACACCTTGTGCATGTACATGTACACACATGCACAAACTATCTGTATATAAGCATCTCTTAAACACCGAGCTAGAGTGTTGATCAAATATATATACTAAGATTGACAAAAAATCACCCTAGATCACTCGGATAAGAGAACTTAAATTGCGGACACCCCCTCAGTAAACTTGAGTTTACACTTAGGCTAAAACATAATTGGCTTCCCACACATGGTTTTTTACTAAATTCCAGAAATAAAGAGACTTACTTTTGCACCTGATGTTCCAAGGAATATTCATTAGGCATGTTGTGCATGCTCATTTATTAGAACAACATGACTTAATATAAAAAGAAAAATCAATAAAACCATCACACCTGGTTTTAATTGTCAAATCTTAAAGCAATATTCGATTTTGGTCCCCTCTTTAAGGTGTCGGGAGGGACAGGGAGAAGTTTAATTTCAAAACTTGAACCCTTAAATCTCCTTTTTTTTTTGAGGCAAATAGGAGGGGTCTCCCCCTAACTGACTTTTATTTATTAACAAAAAGGGTGAACAAGATTTCTTTACAAAACTCAAAACCAAAGAAGGACAAAGAAAATGAGCAAAATTACACAAAGTTGTCTAGCCATTCAATCTCCTTTCTTAGTTCCTACCAAATTGATCAAAGTTATAAATACATTTTTGCTCAAAACAAGTTATAGATACATTCCCTTCAATCTCCCATTCTTAGTTCCTATCAAACAGATCAAAGTTATAAATACATTCTTTCAATCTCCCTTCTTAGTTCCTATCAAACCCCATTAAAGTCATATAAGTACATCAGGCAAAGTTGCAAGATTATTCAATGGCGCATTGCAAGTTTATAAGCTTTTATCCACCCCAACACTTAAAAAAAATGCTTATAGGTAATATGTGTACATGAATATATGCTTTTGTATCTATATATTTTTGAGTCTCGAAAAAAATAACAATGTACTAGTGGATTTTATCCCACGCGCGTGTTGCTGCCACATAGATCCGCATTTCCTCATCAGGACGGCCCGAATCACATCTGGCGGGTTTATTTGGTGACGGACGAGATCGGATCTCGGATCTTCCGCGGACCGACAGGCCGTACTAAGAAGTCCGTTCCCTTCCGTCCTCCCTCTTCCACGGGTGGAAGAGGAGCGACCCCGAGCGAGGACCCCTGCTCACCCCAATCTGAAATGGTGATCCGCGACGAGATCTGGAGCGAGAGCGCGCCTCGCCAGAAAGCCCGTCGTCCCCTTCCCCTCCCACGGCAGCCTTCCTTCCACGCGATGGCCTACTCGCGACGCCACCGGCGTCCCCGTCGCGCGATCGTACGGCAATGCGGCGGGCGCCGGCAGCAGCGCCACGGCGATGATGCTCCCGGAGCCCGCCGGGCGCGGCAACGGCGGCTGCATCGACCTCAGCCCCACGGGCCTCCTGGCGCACGGCGCCGGGAGCAGCGTCGTCGTGTCGGACCCGCGCTCCATGCAGCCCTCTGCGTGCTCCCCATGCCTTCCTCCTCCCTCGCCTCCTTCGTCACCGCCGTCCGCTGGGCGCCCCCGCCACGCCCTCCCTCGACGACGACGACGACGACCGACGCCCGCTCCGCCTCGCCGCGGGGACCGACACGGCCGCATCGCCGTCTGGGACGCCGCGCGCGGGCCGTGCTCCACTGGCTCAACCTCGACGAGGCGCGCAGCGTCGCGCCGGGCCTTGCAGCGGCGGGGTGCAGGACCTCTGCTGGGTCCACCACGGCTCCGGCTGGCTCCTCGCCTCTCCATCCACGGGCCCTCGCTGCTCTGCATCTGGGAGACGTCCAACACCCCGCGCGTCCTCTGGATGTTCGACGCCGCGCCCGAGTACCTCTCCTGCCTCCGCCGCGACCCTTCGACGCCAGGCACCTCTGCGCGATCGGCTCCGCGGCTTCCTCCTCTCCGCATTTCCCCAGGCAGGACTCCGACATCTCGCTGCAGGAGCACCGGGTGAACTGCGGTGCAGGGGATGTCGCAGACCTGCAGAAGCTGGAGAAGGAGATAGCGGCGCCTGCACCGGCCCCGGCGCTCGCGGCCTTCCCGTTCTTGCCTCGAGAATGTGCTTCTCCCCGCTGTGGAGGCATATCCTCTTCATCACCTTCCCGCGGAGCTCATCGTCTTTGACCTCAACTACAGCACTGCGCTTTCGGTTACTCCATTGCCCAGGGGTTTGGCAAGTTCTCGGATGTTATGGCAGATCCTGATCTCGATATTCTCTATTGCACTCATCTCTCGACGGCAAGCTGAGCATCTGGAGGCGTAAGGAGTGAGTTTGCAGTCCTACTGTTTATGTGGGTAGTGTTGGATTAAAGTTCAACAAAAACACACATATAAATTAGAGCTTACTGAGTGCCCAAAATGACGATAGACATTTCTGGTTTGCATTTGATGAGCTGTATAAAAACGTTATCAGTGCCCTAGTTGTCTGGATGCAGAGAGAAAATGAAATATGCAACAATTAGTAAACACTACACAATAAACATCATGATTTTGCTGACAAAAATTGGAACATTTAGAAATGAATTTTACAGTCAGTTGGTGTGTGCACTCTACTCAGTAAGGAAACCCTTTTCTTTCCCATTGAAATGAACCCCATTAAACAGAAAGACATATGGTTCTAGGAACCACACATTTTATGTGTTGTGGCCATTACTCTATGTATGTATGTTTCCTTGAAACTGAGCAATACCATCTGCATATTGTCATTAGTGTTTTAACAATTCTATGCACCAACCTATGTATAGTTTCAGTATACACGTACATTAATTACATGCTAGCAGTGCTGTTTTGAAATATTTTAATTTTCTCCTTTAATGTTTGGTTGCAGGGGTGAACAAGTGCATCTATTATGTGCTGTGGAAGAGCTCATGCCTTCAATTGGTACTGTTGTTCCTTCTCCGCTGTTCTTGCAGCTGCAATATGGCAGTCAGAGTCTATTTTCGAAACATTGACAGACAATGTCAGGATTTGGCACAAACATATTCTTTCATGACTGATACAAATCCAGACCAGAATGCTTGTCGTGGGACTATGACATATCTAACGCCGATATCAGAAGATGGCAAGATCTGGTCGCGGGCTTTTGAAATTTGACAAGTCTGCACTTCCTAACAAAGCTAATCTGGTGCTTGACCCTACGTGGTCATTCAGTGCAAATGGAATTGTCTATTCAATTGTTAAACCTACTAATGTTTCCATTTCTGTCACTAATATTGGGAAGGAACCAGGTAGACCGAGCCATAGCAATGCTGCAACTGCCAACACATCCTCCAATAGACCTGATTTTACAATAAAGGTTACAACATGAAACTATTTATCTTTGTTGTTATTAATAGATAATTGCCGTGATTAAGTAGGATCGATACTCCTGGTATCACAAGGGTAATGATTAGTGCATACCCTTATGCTAGGGTTTTGATGTATTTGTTATTTAAGGCCTTGTTTGGTGGACCTTCGACCGCTCTGGCTCCTCCGTGCGCTGTTGTTAGGAGCTGGTGAAGGCGATCACTATTTTTGCTTCACTGGCCCTAGCTCCTTCAGCACTGTGGCAGGCGCTCGAGCCGTTTGGAGCCGTTCAAACAGGGCCTAAAATGTTGGCTTTGTGTAATTCTAGTGTTTATACCCCTCCTGTGTTATGTCCTACTCTACTTTGCTCATGTTCATTATGCCCTGCAGATTAATTTGATGGGCCAGCTTCATCTTTTTGTCATCTACTGTCACTACACTAGCAGTGCCGGCCTTCATTGCTTGCCACAGTAGCTCATTATGTCCTTCATAGCCACAATAATCCTTGCTTTTATGTTGAATTATTTCTAGCCATCAAATTTCACACATCCAAACATTTCATTTCTGAAGGTGGTGGAAACAATCCTGCTCCAGCAGTGCCACTTGTTGCTCTAGGGACTCAGAATGGAACTATTGAAGTTGTAGATGTTGTGGCTAATGCAGTTTCAGTCAGCTTTTCCGTTCATATGCAGCACAGTGAGGGGGCTTGAGATGGCTTGAAACTCAAGTCTTGTTTCATTCTCATATAATCAGGTGCCACCATGTTCTGATAGTTTTAACTGTGTATATTGTGTTGTGATTGCACTAAAGTGTTTCTATAATTTGTCATGAGAATGCTAGGCTACTCTTGGCAGTTAAACTATTATGATGTTTTCCCTATAATTTAGTTACTTATTGGCTTCATTCAGTTTATTTTGCTTGTGTTTATCATCGCAAACATTCTTATGTAACTTGATGGTTTTCAGTGTGTCGGCATGTTACTTCTCTCGTTGGGGTTGCACTTTGACTACTACTGCAGGTTAATGATAAAACTGGTGGATACAATAATAAGCTTGTTATTACACATGCTTAAGAAGTGGGCTAAATCGCTCATTCCGTGTGCTCCAAAAGCCTGAACGTGCACCAATTAGAGCATTGAGGGCTTCTTTCCTCTGGACGGTTGGCTATATGTTTCTAAACTATGGATATGTATCAGCTCTACATCTGTTCTATTTTCTCAAGCATAATATTCTTTTCAGGTACCTTCTGATTCTGTTTCGTGATGCTCCTGTTGAAGTGTGGGCTATGACAAGAACCCCATGATGGTACTACTTCCCTTTGCCTGTATTTATGCAATTATGGAATGAAATGTCTGTTGACAGTTGAGATGAAAATTTTATGAACTTGTTTGTCTAAGAAAAAGCAAAGCCTTATGTTACCACATTGACTGTTTCCATGAGCAATTGGTTTGTGCTAAACTCTGTTCTTCAGATGACAATGGGAATCAAAAAGTTAGTTTAGGCCGAACTGTAAAGTTCAGCTACTGTCTGCCAGAAAGAAGGCTGGAGGGATATTAGTTGCTCTTCTTAAAATGGCCTCCCTTTTGTCGGTGTTATATTATATATATGCAAGTCAGTTCTTTCAGATGGCGAAAAATGCAGAAGCATGGTATTCATGATTATTTTCTGCACTGTAGCTGTAGGTCCCTTTCCTTTTACAGTATTAGAGTGACACTGCCAGCTGCACCTCGCCAGGTCAAAATGCATCATCTAAGCAGTCTTCAACCCCCTGGGTTGTTTATCAGCAGGTGTAATTTTCATTCACTAGCAAAAATATAAAGACCAAATAGATTGCCTTCTTAATCAGTTTATTATTAAGGAGAAATTAATCTACTCTTATCAGGATCTTTTTTTACCAAACATTCTACAGACTACACTGTGCGACATGATCTGTTTTTGTCTGCAGATGCTTCTGGTGCAGAAAATTCGGATGAAACATGTGAAAGTTTTGCTTTTGCATTGATCAATGGTGCTCTTGGCGTGTTTGGAAGTGCACGCGGGCGGCGAATACGGATTTTAGGTACTCGGTTGCTGTCCTTGTAGCTTTCAGCAATTAAAGTAGAATCAAATGCAGCTTTCATCAGAAGACATACAATATCCATTTTCCTCACGAGCATGTGTCATTGGGCGTATGCACCATCTGATTTTTATAGTGTTCAACTTTGTTCCACTAGAGCATTAACATCGGTACATCACTCTGTGCACGATAGACCAAAAAAATGTGATATGTATTATGAGGCTCAGAACAGTAACATAGTATGTATTACCAGGCTCAGAACAGTACATAACTCTTCTGTACTTGGAAAAAATGATATGCCTGCGGCTACCTCTTAGCCGCTCAATTTATGTTTAACCATGAAATGATATCCTTTTTTTTATTTTCTGTTTTTCAACTTTTAATGCAGGAAACAGAAACATGGCATTTATTTTTATGTGTATATTGATTACAAAACAACAACATAGCTTTTTATCCCAAGCTAGTTGGGGTAGGCTAGAGATGAAACCCACAGAAACAAGTATAAAAGAAACACAACAAGACAGAAGGTAGCAAGACTGGAAATGAAGCATTTGGACTTTCTGCTTATATGCATTCTGCAGTTTTTTTTGGTAAACATTATCATCACCATATTGTAATGCACATTGCCTTCATCTCTGTTTTGCAGGCCAAAGTGGCCCTCATCATTTGCATCTTCAGATGGTTTGTTACTGCTATGGCTTATCGCCCTTCCCCATGTTGTATGTATATTTTAGCATTGTGTTTCTTTATAAGGTCCACACTTCCATTTCCAGCAATATTTTTTATCTGCAAGGCAGGTTATCTTGGGACACTTTGATGAGATGCTATTATCTTATAGGTAATGGGGGATCGATCAGGCAAATATTAGATGGTGGGATGTTACAACAGGCCTTTCTTTTCTTTTTTAGCACTCACAGGGAAGGCATCAGGAGGATAAAGGATTTTCTCCTGTTGTTCATGGTGATCGAAGCAGAGGGCGCATCGCTGTGCTTTTCTATGATAATACATTTTCAATATTTGACCTGGTAAGTATTATCTTGGAGTTCTTCTAGATCTCGTGCATATTCCCGTATATGGTTTTGTGCTATTGGTTTCAATGTTTGATTCTAAATGTCGTTATATGATCACCCTGTTGTATATATTTTTGATATTTGATATATAGCAAATCACTTGTCTCATTTTTAAAAAGGTTTGCAACCACTTGTCATTTGATTAAAAAAGTTTGATTGTGTAGAACTGCTAACATTGTTTGAGATTAAAAAAGTTCTTCTTACATCCTTATTACTCAATGTAATCCATGCATGATTTATTGTTTGTTTCAATATTGCTGTCCTTTATGTTTCAGAAGGAATATGCAACTGTCTCATATGGCACTGACTTCATGAACTATGTTTTAGATAGTCCAGACCCCTGGCGAATGCCCTTCTTCAACCACAATCTCCTGGTACCCTTGTCTTGGAGCTTGATTGGTTGTCGAAGGCGCCTAACAAGGAAGGATGAGCCACTTATACCTGCATTTGCCGGAGCTGATGGTAGCTTCCGACTGATTGAGGTTAAATGTATGTCATTTTAATCATGCATGTAATAGTTCTAATTCCAGTGTAGAGTTTAATTCTGTTTACGTTTTAGATTTAAATATTTTTCTGTACTGGAACTCTGTTTGATATCTATAATTGAAACTTGACCTGTTAAGGTGTGTTATTATTTATTAATTCATCTATAAGGCAATCACTCCTGCAGCATGCTTATGAGCTCAGAGCTTGGTTCTTTAACTCCCTGTTATATTATAATCTAGTTGTATGGTAGAATATAATCTTTCCTATTTGTTATTCTAAAGAGCTTCCAACATGTAACACTAAAAGAACTTCTACATAGATGTAAGAATAGTGGGAGAAAAAGCTTTGAGCACTAAACTGAAACAAATTAAAATTAATGAAGAAAATTTCTGGCCATTATATCTTCTCTGGTTCACAAAATGTTATTGTCAACATGATAGGTATGGGTAGGGAAGAGTTATTTCTTTCCACCCAATTCTCCCACCTGTTAATCCCCTTTCCCGTCCTTTTTTCTATCTTCTCCTTGGCCATAAGTACTGTCTAACTTAAAAATGGTTCGACAATCGTTCTTTGATGCTTTAGACCTTATTTTTGTTTGTTTGATGGTTTGACACCATTCTTTGATGACCTTATTTCTAATGCTCTACAGAAAATCTTCATTTGTGGGAATGTTTTTATTTTCCTTTTTTATTTCACCAGTGATACCAAGGGAAGTTCCATTTTAAAGCCAGTAGCTACAAAAGAGGGTTTAGGCCAATGCCATTTTGTTTGCCAGTATTATTTCCAACGGCCCATGCTTTTGGTAAGGTGCATATAATATTTAAATATTTGTATTTTTATATTATTAGGCATGAACTTTGGCGCATGGATATATTTGTTTATGTTCTCCTCTTCACAAAGAGTCATTTAATAAGTAATTCTACCAGTTATCAATCACCTTCCTAAAATGTAAAGTCGGTCGATGCAGGGTTTTCCTCTTAGCGACCCTGCTCACACACATATTTCATTAAGAGGGAAAGTAGTTGCAGGTTTTTCATGAATCATTATTATGATTAGTTTCCTCGAGTCATGTGTGTATGGCATTTGGTCCTTACAAAAGATCAAATTCTGAACCACAAACACCAGCATCTTATGCTTTTTTATGCGATCCTAGGCTCTGCGTATGATTCTGCAACTTGGGGTGTGAAGCCTTCTTGGTTTGAATGCAATAATAATGATAAAGCTGGGGTTCAGCTTTAAGGTAGCACCAGCATTTGGAGATCTTCGTAGTTACATGATTGAGACAACACTCCCTCCCATTGGTGATGCTGTTGTGGCAGAATTGCTCCTTAAAGTGTTGGAACCATACAGAAAGGAGGGTATGTCAGCAACAACTTAATTTTTCCCCCAGTAGATGATTTGGTATATTGACACTACTTTTGTTGGGAAGGTTGCATCTTGATGATGGAAGGAAACCAGATTATATTCAGCTATAGTGAACAAGGGAGCTTGTGCAAGGTTTTGCATTTGCTGCTCTGCGTTTTGATATCCAAGAAGCGCTTTTCTAGGCTACAAGCTGCCTCAAGCTCTTCGCCACTTCCTGGATAACAACAAGTAGATCAGAGAGAAGATCTCGCAGTCAAGTTTGCATTCTGATTCTGAACAAGGCTCTACATTTTAATCGGATAACTCAAGAGAGAGATCTGCTTCTGGAAAGTTCACAAAAATGCTTTGCGGTAATTGTTGAATCTAGTGCTGTACTTTAACACTTCATGAGTGCATGGTTTTAACTCCATATGAATACCTATTCTCTTTGAATTTACAGTTTAATCTTTGTGCAGAATTAGGGCAATTAAGCTCCATGGCATTTAAGCAAGAGGAACTATGGTTCAATGCAAATGAAAGGATACCTTGGCATGACAAGCTCGATGGTGAAGAGGCTTGCAAAACGTATTCACGCAGTAAGAATCACTTATTTCAAACTTGTTCATCAGTAATATATATCTTTGGTAATTACCTGTGCCATGTTTATCATATTCTACAAACACAGGCTTGTGTCTCTTGGGGAACTTAGAAGCTGCGGTCTCACTGTTACTTTCAAGCCCTGAAGGATCAAATTTTTACCCAAATGCATTAAGAGCAGTTGTGCTGTCATCTGCAGTCTCACAATCTTTGCATGAACTTGCAGTGAAGGTGAGCATCTTTAAGATAAACATTCTTCAATACAGTTTTTTTTTTAGGGAATTTAGCTTGTGGGACATTGCGAAAACGCGTATTTTGTTGGAACACACCGCAACGGCGCTTATTTGCCAGTACCATTACAAAATTCATGGTCATTTGCTACAACACACGCCTATTATTTTAATCATTTCTCAGTTTTGAGGAGAGAGAAGGTGAGAAGATGTCTTCTTTGCCCTCTTCTTCAACCTCCGTCCGTTCGTGATTATTTACCGGGACACACTGCACTCTCCATCAATTAAGTCGTTGGATTGATTGAAACCACATCGATCCGGGCCACTGGGTCCACGCGTGAGCATGGTCTAACATCGCGTGGGGGAAGATGGAGGCCGCTTATCGCCGCTGTCGACGGCTAGCGACACTAGGAGCACGCTGGACGAAGGTGGCCGGTGGTGGGACGACGCCGCCAGCACGACGCTGCTCGCCATCCACGGCGGTGAGGAGGCATGCGGCCGCCGGTGAGCTCATGGCGGCCGATGTGCATCGTGCTGGAGGAAGCTCTTCGTCGGCGTGTGGGTGCCGAGTGGACCGTCGTGCGGAGATGTCGAGAAGACCCGGACCAGGTGGCCGAGAGGGCGCGTTGGCCGCCGCACCGAGTCGCGTCTTGACGGCGTCGATTGGGAGCAGCGCCGCGTAGGTGAAGGCCCGCCCGCGCCCGGCGCTTGTAGGCACCGATGGTCGCCAGCCCCGGCGGGCTGGGGTCGGGTACTACCGTCCGTCGGTATTACTATTCCTCGGCTCGGGCCGCATCAAGCCATGAGTGTCAGGTCGGGGCAGCCATCACTGGAGAGCCTGCGGGGCTGCAGATCCCTCACCGTGCCCGCCGGCACCCGCGCTGAGCCTCAATTTTTCTTGAGCCTTCAACGACGGTGTGTCACGGCAAAATAATCAACGAATGGACAGAGGTTGAAGAAGAGGGCAAAGAAGAAATTTCTCTCACCTTCTCTCCAATAAAAACTGAGAAACGATTAAAATAATAGTGTTGGTGTGCTAGGGCAATGACCATGAATTTGTAATGGTACTGGCAAATAAGCGCTGCTATGTTCTGAAGAAATACGCTGCTGCAGTGTCCCACAGCTAAATTCCCTTTTTTAGACTACAGTGTATAACTCTGATAGCTATTAGGGGGCAAGCACATTAAGGTCAATACTAAAGGAATTTTTGAATGTTTATTTATCTTTGTTAGAAAGAAGGGGCAGTTTGTATTCATGGCAATCTTTTGAATTTTGATATGGATCTATTCAAATTTAATGATATTTGCAACAAACTAATAGCATAGGAATGATTGCTTTCAAATTTATTGATATTTGCAACAAACTAATAGCATAGGAATGATTGCTAATTCTATTACATATTAATATATTTACTACTGCAGTAGGTTTCTCTACTGCCCCTAAAAAAGAAATCAGTTTAAGTTACATATATTTCTCAAACACTCAGGAAGTGAACTGGAATAGATCTTTAAAGCTCAAAGGGAATAGTGAATGCATTATTCATTTCCCAATTGTAGGATGCAAACATTGCAGTTCAGTTTTGTTCTTAATGGCAACATGCAAAACACTAATGTTCTCTACAGTGTATCCATCAACATAAATTAAATATG